>VUJU01000715.1:19664-86513 GCA_009835225.1 Aphis craccivora | reverse complement strand
TCATTCTTATAATCGGCAGTCCTTCAAGTCATATATTACAATAATATCAGCTGACCATAACATTTATAGTGTTGTATACATAGCCGTGATTATAATTAATATAAATACATATTATAAATATATGAACTATCGTTTGATAGATGTACTCGCCGCAAAACAGCTTTACCACGCGCAGGTCGTCGCTAATGTATATTATACTATATAGTATAATACGTATGGTAGGCCAACTATGACAGGGTGCGGTGGAGAACCGGTCCGCCGCCTGCGCGACGAGGTACTAATAATATCCTTCCTATGATTTCTATACAGCGAAAAACGAGCCGCCGCCGTCGTCTTGCAATTAATAATTTATTTTACTTATGTCTTTGATTAATTTTGAAGGTATACGTGGGTATACGCGCGTATACCTGCGTATCTCTAGTAATTTTATAGGGTATACGCTAAATCAGTAAACTGGTGGTAGGGTATACGCCGTATACCCGCGTATACCCTCCAATACACCACTGCATATAATATATATAACCAGTATATTATAGGTATAAATTAAATCGTTGAGTCAAAAACCGCATTCTTTTGAATCGGCTACCGTGACCAAACAAATTTATTGTTTTAATAATTATATTATAATTAAACAAATTTTCGTATTTTTTCCTGTTTATTTTAAAAATACTAACAATTTAATTTTGACCTCCTAAAGTACCAACTAGATTCTATTTGCTTGTAAAAACTTTTATAGATGTTGATGATCAGAGCATTTTTTTAACCATAAAAACATCCCTTACGTATAACAAATAAAAAACACATATCTCTGTTAAATCAATAAATACATCGTTTTGCCTAGTATCTAAAATAAACCGTTGAGCTGAAGATTTTTCAAATACATTTTGATAATGTTTGTTTATAACCAATCTAAAAAATTCAATAAAATGTAGTACTTAAATGAATAACATTTTACCGTGAAAAGTTTGATAATATCTTGCTAACCGTTCGTCATGTCGTCAACTATAAAGACATGATTGTAATGTAATAAGTCACTATATCTTATTTAGTAAAATATTATGAGAATACTGCTTGAAATGATATAACAAAATAAAACGCATGCGTTAAGCTACCATACAACAATAATTAATCGGCACGCTAATAAATCACCGACGAACGTCGCTAAGTCTTCCTGACAATCCGACGCGTGAACCACAGCGTAAACGGCTGAGAGATTGATCTACCGTCGCGATCCATCAATATAAAACGTAAAAAATAACACAAAAATAATAATAATAACCATCAAGCGTTTACGTCTTCTAGCCGAACAAAACCATACCGACGTATATTTTTTCTAAACGACGTGCTTAAAAAACACGGTCGGTAAATAAAATTGTTTTATTTGAAAATATATTATTTGGTGTAGATCTAGAAACGTAATTCAGCGGAAAATCGTGAGCGTTGTTGTGAATCTTATTCTTGTATAATAATATCATCGGATTCCTCGTCGGATTCAGAATGGTCCCTTTTAACTGCAGTGACAATGCTGTGTAACACTCGAAAACGAACGATTATTCCGTGAATTATAATTACGGAACACTGTGCTGCATCGTAGTTCCATTTTTAAAATCCCATAAATTCGGATAAAAATAACGTCAATTACATTTTGTTTAGTTAAATCAATGTTATCAGATAAGTGACTTGTACTGACAGAAGATAATCAGCAGTCAGCATATACCACGCTTGTCAACTTGATTTTTAAACTTTTAAAAATAATAAATTATTTACTATTATCCATGTTTAATAGTATATACAATTATTCAGTACATCGAGATACTAAAAAAAATATTATCCTTTTGAATATCAAATTGAAAATGTGGAAGTAAAGCTAAGAAAAAAATAAATGCCATAAATTTAATATATAACCAAAAAAAAAAAAACTTAATAGAATTTATTTGGTTGCAGATTATATTGTCTGTTAGTGACAAAATAACCACTCTACTATATATTATATTATACTCGTTAGTCGTTACTATAAGTACAGTCTAACTGATTTGTCCTCGGCTATATCCACCCACCAATATTTTATACACAATGCAGACATAACCTCTCCCTTACGATTTGATTAATAAAACCGTATAACCTCGTATTGTTCAATTTGTAAGAATAGGTAATAATATTGTTTTGTGCGAAAGTATATTGTATTTCATTATACTTTTCATGAAATAATTGAAAACGTTTTAAATTGCATTTTATTGTTCATAGAAGCCAACATTTCGAACTTAATTTTAATTTTTGAAAAATAACAAAAGTGGAAAATACTAATATTTCAAATTCTTTTGTGAAAGTATGGCAAATCATTACGAGGGTTAAATGTTAATATATAAAACATCTATGTTTTATACATTTTCATAATTTTAGATTCTGAATGGAGTGAAAAACTATACACAGCTCATACAATGAAGTATTTTTTTTTTATTATTATTTTTTTTTCTTAGTATGTTTAATGTATACCTACACTCTACACTATTTTGAATAAAAGTGGTTTTGCATTTTTTTTTTATATATTTATATACATATACTGGAATACAATACAATATACTAGAAATTACTCAAAAATACAATATTATATTTAACGGGTATCAATAACATAAGATTTTTTCTGTACCCAAAACAATAGAACAATTAAATTAAGTACTTAGCGGCAATTCATAGAGGATCTATTTTTGAAGTGAATATCACACCACTAAATTTATAGCCTATATTTATGTCATTAAGTAATTTTTTGAAACTATTTATATCTATTATTATATAACATTTTTGTGGTATAATACCATGTTATAATAAATGCAATTTTTCGTATAATAAATATAATTTAAAAGATGAACAGTTGAAAACATATACTTGATTTATAGAATTATATTTATATCACCTACATCTTAGTTCAATATGATTAAGCAATAATATTGTACTATATAATGATTAATAGTTATTACTTATTACTGTCTTATTAATATAAGTTATGATTTAGCAATATGCATTGACCTAGTTATAATATACATTATATCATAGTATATTCGTTTATGATAATTTCTAATTTATTGATACTCACTATAATATTTACATAATATAGGTATAAATATTAAATAATGAAACCACGTATTACTTACTAGGTATGTATCTTATAATATAATATTAACTATATTATAGTTAATTAGTATTTTAATATTTTGACATGGTATTCATTTTCTCCAGTTAATGTATTTTAATTTTTAATAGCTAATTTAATGGTTAAATGTTCAAGAAAAAATCTTTTTATCAGAGGTCACAAAGCAAGTTGAATTGAATTCTAAATATAATACGATTTTTAAGAATTATTTTCATTTTAAGTAATTTTAATTAGCAACTCATATTTTGTTCAAACCTTAAAAAATATTCTAAAACATACATTACATGTTTAAAAATAATCATTTTTATATCCCATTATCATAGGAAACACTTGTAAACAAACATGCTAAGACATGCAAAAATTAAATATCTGAATAATATAAATACTCCTTTATAATATCCTTTATTCTAACCTGGGAACCATTTCTGTAGTTTACATTATTATATGAACTAACAAATAAAATATATTTAAAATTTCAATAATATTAAACTCGATAAGATACGTGGATGAAAAATTAATTTTATATAAGTACTTATAATGTATAATCCTAGAGGCACGCTTGTCATTAAGTTGATCAAAAGTTAGCATAATAATGGTTAGGAATCTGTATAATGAGATTGATTATAAAATAATGAAAAAAGCATGTAAATACAATTGAATTAAATGATATTATACATTGACTATTACTAAATATATATTTAATATTTATATGAATAATAGTTTTAATAGTTATTCACGTATTTTTATTTTTATAATATTTATTTTAATGATTTTTAGATACAGTTTGTATAGCCATTTGGAATAATATATATGAAATAAAATATTTATTTAGTTATTTGTTTTATTGACTTACAATGTTTAACTCATTTATATATATATATATATAACTGTAGTAGGCCACTGATCATTCGTTTTTTTTAAAACATTATTATTCACAGAACACTGTTTTTGAATTATTTCTTTGATATTATACAAACGTTGTTTAGAATTTCAACAATGTTTCGAGATTTATTTTAGAAAGACAATAAACGAAAATATGTAAGCACTGATTTTGCTTAATACAGCATTTATAGAGAATGAACGTAGGAAAATGAAACATTTTAAAGTAAAATTATTCCTCTTATCTTTATAAAATCAAAAATAAGAAAAATATATCGTCCGTGAAAATATATTTGCGGGCAAGCGTGTGCAGTCCCATATTAAATAGTTTTAAATTAGAGTTGTGAAGTTATAATTAAATTTGAAAGTGAATATTGCTTGCGAAAAACTTTTTCAATGTATATCAGTAGGTACGAGATAATGTTATTATGTCATAAAGTCAATCTTGTTAAGTGCATCCTATAGACAATTAATAGAACATGATGAGTATATCAAAGAAAATGGTCATGTTTAACGATATTGTACACATTATGTATGAGGTCGATATGAAACTATATTAAAACTATTTCAGTTTTTTGCCATTTACCTGTACTAAGTATAGAAGTAATGCTGTGGTTTTGAGAACTGAAATTAATTTCTAAATAAATTAATTTAGGTCTAATTATGTCGATTCATATTATAATATTGAACATAGTCTTAAGTTTAAGTTTTAATATTTTCATTAGAATAAAAAAACTGGACATAAATCATAATATCGAATATATCTATTTAATTATCAATCAGTAATAAAGTATCCATATTTACTTAGGTAATTAATTTATGATTGTTTGTTCCGAACAACGATTACTATTTATACATTCAATTTACTACAAAAATACTATTAACGAAAATAATATGCATTATAAAAATATTCTTTCTATTAAGGTGAAAATAATTCAAGACATTATCGTGCCGATTGTTTAGAGTAAGATTCAAGTTTATTCTACCTTTAAACACAGTGCATGAATGCTTCCCAAATATCCAAACGACAGAAATGCATTCTAAAATAAAAGTTTATATTTTTAAATTTTTTTCCATGTTTATGAGCTAAGCAAGCTAAGCAAACATTGGAAGTAAATTTTATGTTCGACGAAAATCCTACCATTTGTTAAAAAGCTAACATAATAGAGCAGCACAAATCTGTTTTCACAACGAACTGTATGTTCGCATTCAGTGTATTTTATAAGGACAAAAAAAAAATAAAAATATAGTAAAATAAACATTATACCTACACGTATTTTGTATTTTTTCTTATAAAGTTATGTTGAATTTTTCAACAATAAATTCCTATAATTTGTATTAAATATATTTACTTAGAAGTCTTAGTATGAATTCAGAATCATTTTATTTTATAGTTTGTTTCATTTAATTTTAAATACATGCAATTTACACTAAATTAAATTCACAAACGGGCGAAAAAATAAATCATATGTTTCATAAATTCATAATAATAATTAATAATCCTCCACATTAAATACTTAAATAATAGTAAAAATATCATAATAAATAATCGTTATACCAAATAATCCAAAAATATATAGTTAGGTAAGTGATATATGTAAACTAAAATGATGTGATACAATTTGTAAATATTTTAAATCTTGTAGTACTCCATTAGTGTACCTATTTATAGCATCCTGTAACACTGTCATTTATTTTATTTTATTTTTTTTTTTGATTTCAAATTCCGAAACTGGTGGAGTTTACATATACCTATTACAGGTAAGAAAAAAAAACTGTACATTAGTAGTATAATGTTATATGTATGTGTATAAAGAAATTTAAGTTTACATTAGACCTTTTTATCTTGACTGGTATTCTGGGGGAGTTTACAATAACCCGTTAAAATAATAATTTTGATTACAAATAAAAACAAAAAATATTTTTTAAAATTTATTATAACTTTTTATAATTATTTTAAAAATATTTAAAGTGATTAAACATGTATTTATATTTTTTACTTTATGAACTTATATAATACAATTATGCAATAATATTATGAATGAATGGTCAAATATTGGCTGTAATTATTTAGATATTCGTATATTATAATAATTATAATCAAAATTATTTTGATTTCAAAGTAAGTTGTATTGAATATGTTACGTTACATGTAATGAAATATCTATTATGTCTCATCGTGAAAATAAATCAGCTTTGGACAAATTTAATTTACCTATACACAAGTTCCAAACATATATAATATGTATAAGAAAATATATATTATAAAATTATAAACAATTTGAATTTCAAGAAAAATTGTGTATAATAAAATTATATTATGATTGATTATAATTTTTAGAAAAACAAAGTATTACTATTATTATTAACATTAACGAGTACTAGACATTGCTCATATATGTTATGCAATCACCATGGATATTAATAATAATACTAGTTATTTAAATAGTGTTTCGATATAGCCGATATAAGCAGTGGCGTAAATTGGCCACAATTTCTGGTGGTGCAAAGAAATATTTTGATTTCTAACCTACCAATACTAACTTAATTTGAAAACCTTATCCTAATAAACATATTTTATTTTATTGTTATGATTAATAAATTAGTATAGACTTATTTTAGTAGTAATAAC
Organism: Aphis craccivora; assembly: GCA_009835225.1. NCBI lineage: Eukaryota > Metazoa > Arthropoda > Insecta > Hemiptera > Aphididae > Aphis > Aphis craccivora. Next base: position 79,854 of record VUJU01000715.1, on the reverse strand, counting down.
TGTATTATATAACAATAAATAATAAAAATTACAACTAATTTTTTATTTTAAACCAAGTCGGCGTATTCTTTTAAAGCATATAGCATAAGATTATTTAATTTCATCAATTACTAATATGTAAAATTTTAATCAAAATATTTATCAACACTACAAAAATAAATTTTCAGAAAAATTGAAAACTTCAGTCGTCTATATATAGCACAAAAAAAGTCATAATATTTTGAAAATTAAATCATGTAAAGAAAATGCCAATCTAAATAACTGGTAAAATTTTCAAGTATCTACGACTTATAACTTTTGAGTAATAACAAATATTTAAAATCGTTTGAGGATAAATCATTATCGTAACGCGATTTCGTAAAAATTTAAAATTCAAATTTTTTCTGTACTTTTTTTTAGAATACCGTAATAATTTATATTATTGTCGGAAAAATGTTTACCAAATTATAAACCTATTTGAAATAGGATTTAATAGATATAGATACAAACCGTCAGTTGCACGAGAATTATTTTTTTATACCTACTCGTCATTTGTAAATCAAATGTATATACTTTTGAAATTAGAAATTAGGTCGTAGTTATACAATTTTTTATAATTTTCTGGTGGTGCAATAATATGAACTTGCACTGCCACATTTCAAATGTGGTGGTGCAATTGCTACATTTGCACCACCCAATTTACGCCACTGGATATAAGTATGAAGTATAATGAGTACACGTTAAGTTATCGATAAATTGATTTGGTTTTCAAAAATGAAGGTGATGATTTTGAACTTACAATTGAATCTAGTTGATAAAAGTTTGTATATTTTACACCGACGTATTTTCACGCCGCCGGTCGTCCACACGCCCCAGTGGCGGTGGAAGCGACTGTGGCATCTTTGGCTCGGCGACAGCGGCGTCTTTGGCATCTACGGATCACGTTTCACCATCATCACGGAACCGACCACGGCGAACGATTCGGGAGCAGTGTATTCGACGACAAAGGATTGCATGAAAATCTCCGTCGTCACCACTACCAACAGCTAAACGGACCGTCACTACCGACTGGACGACCAGCGATCTGCAGTCACCGTCGTCGTCTTTGAGGTTGCCGGTCTCTGGTGCCGCCTCGTTATCAAACAGCTCCCTAATCTGTGTTAGACCCGTAGCCACGTACCTCGTACAATCGACGTCCATGGGACTGTATACTGTGTCTTCAGTGTAATAACGCAAGATGTCTTGTGGGATGTTATACCATTCCGTATAATAACGCCCGACCAGCTAGTGCCGACCGCGTCGTCGTGGCCATCGTCCACCACCGACGTATCCAGAACATCGCCGCCGCCGCGAGTGGAATTCAAGTGCAAATTCATCAGTTGAGACCAGGTATGTACTAGTGCAGTCTATATGCAGTGAATGTCGTGGATAGGGTGAACGCAACAATCCCAAAGATAGATGTAAAAATTCTAATGGAAAAAAAAGTTAGTTGGTCTTAAAGATTCCTATAAAAAGTTAATTAATTATTTTATAAACAATTAGGTTACTCGGAAAAGGAAAATTTTGGAAGTAAATGTAGATAAATTCATGGTTGATAGACAAAAGTTAACATTCAATGGAGAATGTGATTAAGAACCTGGACTTGAATCTGGTGATATAATTACCGTGTTGGATGAAAAAGAACATCGTTTATATAAGTAAGTCACAATATATTAAGTATATAATTCATATAATATTCATTTAATGTAAATAGTTGTTTTTTATGTTAATTTCAAAAAAATAAAATAGACCATTATTTAACAAATAATATTTTTTGTATTTATAGGAGAAGCGGGTCTGATTTAATTCTTCGCTTGGAAATTGAATTAGTTGAGGTATTATGAGGATTCAAGAAAGTGGTTAAGACTCTAAATGAACGTTCTTTAGTTATTAACTCTGATGTAAATAAAGAGTGAATTTTTTTATATAAGTGTTTTAAAGTATTGCTAAGATTATTTATAAAACTATCAAAATTAATAAGTGATTATTGAAACATGATAATACTTGATGGGTTTGATAGTTATATTTATAAAATTATTTTTACAAATAAAAACTATCGATTAGTTACAAAGATACAAAGACCATCTTATCGAAAATATTTCCAATTTCTTAACATGGTCAATTATTCTATGGCAATGGTGAACTTTAAATTTAAATTGCGAGGCTCAAACTATTCATTAATACGAAAACTTTATTAATAATTTATAATAATTATTTGTAAATAATAACTGATTTTGTGATTTTGGAGGTAAGGTTAATCAAAGTTTAGTTAAAAATTAAATAACTCACAGTTATTTTATTGAGGAAATAAGGAATTTTAACTCGTATAAGGTTATAATTTAATTTTTAATTTAAATTATTTGATAAAAATAAATAAATCTAGATTTTGAGTAAAACATTTAAAAAGATATAATAAAGGTAAGTAGATAGAATTGAAGAATTCTATGTTATACTTTTTTTAATAACGTTGATGTATTACAAAAATAAAATATTTTCCATTCAACCTAATTAACTAAATACCTAATTGAAATAACATTTGTAGTGTGGTTTCAAAACAAAAAAAAAAACAATGATTTTCTTAACATTCATGTACAGCATCAATCATAGCTCTCAAGTGTTCGGGATCAACATCAGGGTAGATACCATGACCATATTTACAATACCATATTTATTGATGTGTAGTCTGTATAAAATTTAATCATTAAGTAATTTAAGTGTTTTGCCGAATCTATTTGGTACATTCAATAGTTGAATGTTAATATGATAAAATAATGTTCAACGGTTTTACCTGGCCATTTAATCGATGTCTAGTCAATATTATTGCTTCAAATACATATCCTAAATTCTTGTTTAACATCAATCGATTGGTTTAGTCTGTCTAAGTCTAAATGTTCTTTTAAAGGATCTGGAATAACAGGCCCAACACTAGGCTGCATTTCAACGAATTTCAACGATCATACCTAATGCTTGAACAATCACTAGGATATCACTGAAAATTATGGAAGCATCTTGATTGTATCTCTGAATTGGTTGCAAAGTGACTATTCACATGCAAGTTCTGGTGTTCAACATATAGTGAAAAAATCATAATGCGATTGCAATTCTCTAAATTCGGTTAAATATCTACCAGCTTGCCGCATTACCAATACTGGAATACAATCAACTTCCTCATCTATAGATGCTCGTAAAATACGATTATTTTTAAGTGCGGGAAAATTCATACTACTAAAAAGAAAATTATAACGCAAACAATTAAAATGTATAACAATTGCAAAGTATCTAAATACAGTGTGGATACTTGTTTTATATAACAAATGAGTAATAAAATAATAAAAAACAAAATTAATTCACGACTTACAAGTAACGAACAATAAAAAAATTAAGAAACTAGAAACTGAGTAGAAAGTCAAAAGCATCGAGTAATCACTTAACAGTTTTTTGATAACGATAACGATGAATAATATATAGGTAATTTGATGACAAAAATTATAAAATAATTATTGATTATAATATTCAAATTTCAGAATTTCAAATACATAATATGTATAGGCTGTACTGATGTAGCATGTTTATAGTTTACTTTCTATAATTCCATCACTTCAAATTTCAAAACGATTGTCTTCTTAATGATTAGATATTTAATTTAAGTAAATAAGTGCACGTAATAGCGTGTGGCGTGAAGGTGCTGCTGGTAGTTTATTACAACATAATGTGTTAATATAATATAGGTAGTTTTTTATATAAAATTATTTAATTGCAAAACCCGAAAGTCTGGTTAATAACAGCCACATCGTTTGACGAATTTTGTCCAAAAGTCGATTTTGGCCTAACTCACAATGATACCATGATTAAAACGGGAATGGTTATTTAGAATTTAGATTAATAAAAATATATTGAATACAGAATAGGTACCTACAAGGAACATGACATGATAGATGACATAATTGCTATGAACTTGGCTTTATTTTACTTGTAAGTAAAATAATAATGTAATAATAATATGTTATTTATTTATTGATTATTGTAATCATTTAATAAGTGCTTCTAAAATGTTAAATATAATCAATAATGCTGAAAAACTTGAGTTGATCTTAATTTTTAGCTAATATCACCGTCATGCAATAATTGTAGCTGCTATAGGACGTAATGAGTGTATGATTAAAAATAGGTACCCAAAATATTAGAATCCGTCACACATAATTATGTTTTTAGACTTTTAAAAGGATTAATCAAGTAGGAAAATTTTCTTATAGACAAAATAACGATAATCAACAGAAGCTCGTAGAAAAATAATTGTATTTGATGAAAATACTGAAATACGTGGTGCAAGTACAACCAAGGCCAGATCTAGCATATTTTTTACCTGAGGCAAAGTATCAAATTAGCGCTATTTTATAATTCAACCTCCTTTATTATGGTATTTGGTAATTTAGCCCCTCCTCCCCTTAATATTATTTCTACTAATCACTGAAATAGATAAGATATACTGGAGCGCGGACTCGGTCGTAAAAACGAGCCGTCGCGCTTGACGTTACCCCCCATTACCGAGGGGCAAAACATTTCATTTTTACATAGGAAAATACGATGGATTTGTAAATAATGATTTATTTTCGTCCGTAATCGCTGAAATATTTACTCAAATGCCAATATAATCTCAAGCCTTATCGATAGTTTGTAATTTGTTACGATTTTGTATAGTATATTCAATATGGTTATCTCGTGTTCAGCTTTTGGATGTACTAATAGGCACATTAAAGGTGGAAGTATTCAGTTCCACAAGTAAATACTAATATTTTATACAGTGCCGCGACTTATTTATATTAGTGGGTGTGCAAGCAAATATTATAAGACCCATGTAGCCAAGGATCTAAATACCTAATTAATCCTTAACAAATATCACTTGCTGTTTGTAGGTAGATATAATGTATGTACATCGTACATTGTACATTAATATACATAGATGGATAAGCAAAGTGATTTGCAGCTCCTAAAACAGTAAAGGTTTTTCATCTCATACTAGTATACTTACTAATAAAAAATAAAAATGCAATAAACCATCAGCTGCCACAACATAACAAAATTAAAAATATAATGGTCAACAAGAACTGGTGGTATTTATTAATTCAGCCCCATATTTATAATTTGAAATTAAAATTTCGTGATGATTAAATTTAGAATTTTGTATTATAATAATAATTATGGTTTTAATGTATTCATTAATTTATATTTTATGATAAAATCTAATACTACTTCGTGAAACATCTTGTCAATGAAATGTATTAAACACTATTTACAGTCTTAATGTTAATTGTTAATTATATAATATATAGCCATATAGGTATATAATTAATACCTAATTGTCCTAATTTATAAAAATAAACTACAATTAATATATTGTGTACAACAATAATGTTATAACATTTTATAAACTAACATTAATTCTTATCTTGCACTTCTTGCAGTAGGTATAAAAAAACAATTTTATAAATTGTCTAATAATAATATGCAGAATCGTTTAGAATAGGCGGTTTGATAAACTATTACTATTTACATATGTTATTAATTAATATTTATATAAAATTCTTCTATTTTTAGATAATATGAAAATAATTTAATTTTTAAACACACAAAATTGTTATTATTAGTATCATTCCATAATAATGCTCCTATAGTCTAAAAATTCTGATAATCTGATGAGACATAATAAGCTGTAGGCTGTAACCATAATAATTAATAATATTTAGAAAAAAGTTCCTAATAGTTCGGCTACATGCCTATTACTGGCTATTATTATGAATTAGTTTGTGGACAGGGGCCCGGAGGTTTCTTGCACCCCCGATGGTTTTATAATTTTGTATAATTAAATATTTAATAAATAAAGGTAACATCTATTATACCTACTTAAATATTAATATTTTATAATATATTTTTCAATTCGAAAAAAGTTATCAAAATTAATTTTATATAAAAATTTGTGAATAGATGTATAAGTTTTTAATTTTTAGATTACCTGTTTATGTACTAGTACCTATATTATGTATATTTATATTAAATTGTTGACCCTACAGAAATTGTCATGTAATTTTATGTTAGATTAAATTGTTCATTAATGTTTATTTATTATTAAACAAGAGCAACCATTTATAAACAAAAATTGCATTGTAAATCTCAAAATCCCTGCTTGATCACTTTCCATGTCGTTATATCTTATATTATAATCATGGTAATACAATAAGGTAATGAATAATTACTACTACATTTAATTTGTTAAAGAATTAAGAAAATAAATTAAGAATTATGAACGAAAATAATCATAACTACACGTATATCGTATGTAAAAATGAAATGTTTTGCCTTTCGGTGGTGGGGGAAGCGGGATTCGGACGGCTCGTTTTTTGTATCATTGCGGGAATGGCGAGTCCACGCTCCAGTATATCTTATCTATCTCAGTGCTTCTAATGCAGTTAAATGAACACAATTCAAAAATGTGATTAATTATTTAATATTTTTATGCATAAATCGATATCCATGAATTAATTATAAGAATTAAAACCGTATTAATTGTCTTGAAGGTAATTAACATTTGAAGTTCAAACCTCGACTAAATTAATCAAAATTATTTTGTGGTTTACATTTATACAAAGACACAATGTAATTTACGTGAATTTAGATTATCTGTGATGCTTATAGGTCTGAGCGAGAAAAACTGATATTAACAGCCTAAGCAGTAATACAGTCATGAAAATTAATGATTAATATAAATTAGATTATTTAAAATTAATGGTTAAGCCATTTTTTCACGCAATTCATGCATGTTATTTTTTTTGTAACGTTTTTGTATTTTAGATTCTTAACGGAATGATGAATGTATTGATTTTACAATGATGTGTGTTTTTTTTTCTGTCTTCGCGTTTTGGAGCAGTAACAGAGTTCTTCGATTTTTAAACACCACCCCGTTTCTGATAGAAAAGTGAATTTAGTTAGTATTCTGGGGGGTCAAAAATAAAAAATGTCCAATAGTTTTCAAAAGTGTATGGAAAAACCCTAAAAAAGTAACAGAAAAACAGGAATTTTTACGCAAAACCAGTTTTTGGCAAATTCGATAATTTTATTTTACTGCAACTCAAAAAAAAAAAATAACTGTAAATACTTGAAATTTTCACCAAATGTTTATGTTAGTATTATCTATATATAGTTAAATTTTATATAAATATTAGTAAATAATTGTTTCTACTTATTTTATACATTGGGGTATTCCAATTAATTTTGCATGTAATGACTTTATTAGTTTTTAGTGATATATTTAAAAAGAAATGTTGACTGGTAATAAATACATACTAAAAAAGATAGTCAAAAACCCTAGCTTTAATTTTTTTTTTGTGGTTAATTTTAGAATGTATAGGGGTTTATATATTGAGTCATTTTTAATTTTGTTATACAACAGGGATTTGAATTTATTTGTCTTAGACTTACCTATCAAATGATATTCCTGTAAGATTTAAGTATTTACGGGCCTTACAGAGACTCATTTAGTTTTATATCGTAAAACAAGAAGGGTCGTAAAAGCGCTTTGTTATCATATTTTTTGTTGTTAAGGAGAATTTTGATCAAAGTAGGGGTCTAAATAGTCATTGATTAAGTATTTTATACTTAGTCTTTAGATGGGGTCCTCAGGTGAGTCATTTGACAAGTAATTTTTTTTAGATGGATTAGATGGAGATAGGGTTTTGTATGTTGTCAATCTAGGTTAGAATACATTTGATAGATTATAGAGCGTAAATGAATTGACTAAAATTATCCACTTTTTGAACTAAGTCACTATTAGTTATAGGTTATTTTGTATCTTTGAGTGACTTAAATAGGCCAGTTTTTATTGTGTCTTTATTACCCAACAAGCTATACAGATAATACTATAAATAATTAGTTATTCATTATTATTTTTTTATTTGCGTTGGTATTTTTTGAATAAGTAAATCCATGATATTATAGGTATGAGCATTTTTTTTTTTTTTGTTCTATGAAAAAGTAATTTTTTGAAAAAAATGGACCTGTCTAGTTTTTTTCAGCAAGATTTTCAATTAATAAGTATATTATAGTTACATAGTATATATTATGAATATATAATTAGTTGTTTTTTAATACAAACGCAATATTGTATTATTTATACTTTTATTTTAAATCTTAACCAATCATTTGAACTACAAAAAAAAGTTCCTGTAGTCATATTTATAATTATTTCAAACTCGTTCACTTTTTAACTTAGAATGTTTCTTAATAAAACTACTAGTAAAAGATATCTTTGGATAAAACTTTCTTGATTAAAGTATTACTTTTCAGACATAACGCCAGTCATGTTGCATGAAGGATTATAAGAAAAGAAAACAGTAAGCTTGAATTTGTGTACCTTGTTTTGTATAAGGTATAAAGGCCAATCTCTATTGTTTTGAAATTCAGATCCATAAAAATATTCTTAATAAATATTAAAAAGTTTGATTGAATAAAATTAAATGAAAAAATGGATAACATTGTTAAAAACAATAATTAAAAGTTAATTTTGTAGCTGTTTAATAATTACTTATAATAATCTAATTAAACTAATATTATAAGATAGCTACAAAATACTAATCTTATACTAGTCATTGTGTTGGTTTTTAAATAATTTGTATGGAATTTGTATCTGAAGATTAAAATCAAATTTATCAGTCCATAGTTTGAGCACATTAAATGTTGTGGTAGATATTCACATGTTTTAGCCTCTTTTTTGAATAGTATTTAGTGAAAACTCGATTTTAATGAAGTTTTTAGTGATTGGAAATGTTTTTCTATTTTGGAGATTAAATGACTAACTATAAAATATGTACCTATCTATATATATCTATATATGTCAAAAAATATATTATTAATATCACTTTTATGAATAATCGATGTATATTTTTTGTGTAGTTTAGTTATTTTAATCAATGACACATAACCACAATAGCATTAATTTTTCTTGTTTAACGCGTATTATATTTAATATAAAAATAATAACTTTTCTGTATGAAAATGTAATAAATATTTAAGCAAATTACATACGTATATAGTATACACATAATAAGTTTCAGAATATGAATTTATAAAGTAATTAGAAAATTTATTTTTAAAATAACCAAAATGGAAGAATTAAACATTTTTTCCATCTTATTCTTAATTTTTTGTTTAATAATGATAGATAAAGTATAGAAGTAATAAATATTATTACTGTTATAGTCTGTCATAATAACAGTATATTTTTTAGGATGACAATTTTAGTCGAGAAAAGTCTCCAATAAATACTCGATGAATTTTAGTTTCTCTACTCCACATATTTAAACCTTAAAAGCTTTAATAAACTATTTATTCAATACTTGAAATTTGTACATCAATGCTTTTAGGTAATTTTGTGGTTTTAGTATATTAAATATTAATTTTAATATAAATTATAAACATGGTTAGAATTTTAAAATATATTATTATTATATTACATTAATGAAATATTGTAGGTTTCTGCTTTTTTTTAATGCAATGTAATATTTTAATAGAAATGTACTTTACTGGAATTTAAATTTTTGGAAAGTCCTTAAATATTTTGTCTACGACCTATATTATATTTTAAATGGTTTTATAAAAAATAACTATAGAAATGTTTCTTAATTGACAAAAATTGAATATCAAGCATTATACAAAAGTATAATAATATCAAATATTAAATGTTTATAATTACGATAATAATTGATCATTAAATATGAGAAAGTAATGTTATATAAAATATTTTAATATCTTTGTAAGATTAATTTCATTACCAAGGTATTCATTGAGTCACTAAATAAAAATGATAATTTGATATTGAAGTATAAACAGAAAATAATGTATGTTTTTACGTTTATATAAAATATTATAACCAACAATTTATACAAGACCATTAGTTCATAATATACAATTTAATGTCTAGTCGCTATCAATACAAAATATAACATTTTAACCTTATGATTAAGTTTAGTATAATATAAAATATAAGTTACGTTAAAATGGGATTTGTAAATCGAAATATTACATTTAAAAAGGAATATAATTCGAATAAAATAAAATACAAATTTTCTTATTTATTTTAAATTTTTGTTTAGATATTTTAAGTAAATATAATTGGCGTCGAGGGAGAGATTTCTTAGTTACCTATCTAAAACTTCCAGTGAACCAGCCAGCCGATTCATTCACTTTTATATTTCACATGTACATATAAACTGTGAAACATACTTTAAAACGTAATTTACTGAGTTTTCCAATAGCATTATCCCTTTGAGGATACCTAAGTTTACATTTGTATTGATTATTAACTTAAATACTGAACACTTTTCTGTGTAGGACTTAATTAGTAAAACGTGTCTGCTACTTACTCCACATACTCAAAACAACAATATAATATAATAAACAAATAGTATTTTTAAATATATTTGTTAGTACTTAGTATAGATGACTCGTAGTTAAAAACAATTTTATGGTGGTTAACAATTGATACATTATTTATATAATGTTGGATTTTGAGTAGAAGAATAAATGACGTGTTAATCCTATAATAATGTATGTTTTTTCACCTTTTGGGACAATAAAATTTGATTTATTTTAAAATAGGTGAAAGTACTTTAGATCTAGAAGATTCCAAACTTTATATTAACTTTTTTTATAAATATGATTAAGAAAAAGCAAGAAAAAATAAATCCCTTTCGGTTTACAGTACAATTTTCAAAGTATTTTGACTATTTGTATACAAATTATAAAAATTAAATTAATTCACAATTAATTAGTGATTATATGCGTTTAAAGTTATAATTTTGACAAAAATCTTCAAAATTTTAAAAAGTTGTGAAATACAGTAAAACCTCGTTAAGCCGGACTAATTGGGGTTCTAGGTTGACCAAATTAATGAAAGTCTAGATTCAACAAAAAATACCAAAAATCATAAATTTTAAATTTTAAAAATAAATATTTTACTATACAAATTTTAGTCTAATTCATATATCTAACAACAATACATCTAAAGAATAGCGTAATTTATGTATTATAAACTATGGTCCGGATTAAGAAAAGTCTGAACTAATGAGGTTTTACTGTATGTTGTAGTTAGAAATTTTCAAAAACTATTTTTTAAGTAAGTTTAAAAATTTAATACAAGGTTCCTTACAAAAAACTTATATTATAATTATATAACCTAAAAAATAAATAAATTCAATTGGTATTCATAAACAGTTTAAGTTTAAGTTAGAATGAAAATACTTTTAACAAAACCAATAACAATATTAATCATTTTGTTATAATTAAAAAATAAATTTAATTTAAAACGTTTATGTATATTAAAGGTATTGTTTTAAATTTCACCATGCGCAATGGCATTTTAAAATCATTTGATAGATTTATCTTTCTTTTTTACAGAAATATGTTATTGAGTATTGAGTTTTGATATAATATGTTTTAATACATAATAATATTATTATATTTAACTAATTAATAATTAGCAAGTAATTAATTTGATGCCTTTAATAAAATATAAAAAAAATTAGTATGTATTAAATATATTTTAAATAAAAATTATTAATTAAATAGTAACAATAGTATTAACTGTATATAATTAGATAAATAAACTTTAATGTACTTTAATACATATTTGGCAGCGGCATTTTTAGCCTCTTTAGTTGTTTTCCTAGTAATTGAGGTATTAAATAAAACTTTAAATGTTCTTGTAAATATCACTAAAGCCATCTCGATTTTACAACAATCTTCTAGATACACATTCTTAAGTATGAACATGATACGTAAGATTCCTTCATTTGCAAGTTTTGTCAAAAATTCAAATTCACTCATCTTAATTTCATCCAATGAATTGCATTTTTTTGGTTTTTATGTGAACTCTTTTTCAGATGATAATAATTGGTTAAAGCCTAGATTCATTAATTTAGCAATATCACATATTTTGCCACAAGTTGTGAATGGAACAGATAACGAATCTAAACGTGACACTCGTTTCTTATTATAATATGTGCTTAAAATATTGTGAAATGGCTCCATCCATAGTATGTGATCTAAGGTTATGATATAATTTATTACAATAATAAAATAAAATATTATTTTTAAATACGAGTCATATAAGACGGCGCATTGGATATGCAATATTGCTACGTTAATGTTGGATTTTTGTCTAATTTAAATTGATGGATTTTAATTTTGTAAAGGTGTATTAATAATTATTTTTGGCCTTACTTTGATTCCCAGTGTATATATTTTATTTATACATATTTTATTTATTCTATATTATTTATTTCTTAAATTATCTTACGGAATTAAGTAAAACCGCAACTAAAATATTAATAAATTGATTTTCTAATTATGTATAATAATGAATAACAATGAAATTTGTATTTTAATTTAAATATATATTTTTTTTTATAGATTATTGAATAATTCTATTTAACGTACCACGTTCAACTTTATGGCTCTATCATTCAAGCATTGTTATATTTTCTATGTCAATATAATAATTTGACAAAATCATAATAATAATATCGTGTCATGTGCGTCCGATAACATTTTTTGTTAATCATTTAAATTTAAGACAATGGGTTTCATAATTATTCTCACACACTTACATCACATACGCTGTATGCGTTTTATGCATGCTGTGTCACAAAATTTTTGGTTATAAGTTTGGTGCGACTTAACCGCTACTTTAGGTGCCATTACATTTATGTTACAGACGTAGCTCATAACACAATACGTACTGTTCAAATCACGTGCCACGAAATTATCTCATAAACAGCACAACACGCACCGCGCTCTCCGCATCAGTGAAAAAAGACAACATTTCCAGTGTATCCATCGTTTTAAGTCGATATTTCAAGGAAAGTAATATATTACGCGGAACGTGCTGGGTGATATTTTTTTTGACTGAGTTACCGTTTGGTCGCCGCTCACCTGCGGTAGCCATATCAATTGTTGTAATTTTATTTGAATAATAAGACAACGTCACGATATATCCTCTTGCAGCTTATGTCCGTTATAACATGGTTAAATCGTGTTTGTGCTAATGATAGCTGCTACAATATTACACCATCATTATACATTTATACCTACACGGTTTTCGTGCAAATAATTTATTAAGCAGTAATCTATGTGTTATTATTATCTAATACGACTTAGTCATTATTGTTCTGAAAAGCCGGACATCATGTAAGAAGCGAAGCAATTCAATCATTTTCACTAGACGAGTATAAGTAACGTTCGACATATGTAACAAATATAATATATATATATAATATTACAGTATCAGCTTCTGTTTATACTTTACAAACAATAAAATATAAAAAACAAATATAGTATATATAAGTATTTGAATGCATTAACGTCATCAAGTTTTAAATTTATTTCACAATTTTACCGTTTAATATTTTGTGACAATGAATTAAAAAAAAATATTTTTTCAGTAAAAATAAAATTAGAATATAAAAGATTTTAGTTTCTTATTAGTACATTATTAAAAATAAATAATATTATATAGTGTCTGATAAGTTTTATTAAAATAATATATAATGTTACAATAAAAAAAAACTGGTTTTGTAATGATTTTCACAAAGTTCTTATGAAATTCTGTTTAGTAATATGCTATTATATTATAGACTGTCAAGAATTCTGTATACAATTATTTATTCCTTACTTAAAGCATTAAAGATTGATTTATTAAAATAAATTTGAATACAATTACCTTCACTGTATGATGCTTTATAAAATCGTTGATAAAAAAGATAAATATTATTAGAAAATGTTTTCAGTTTAAAAAATATTGATTTCAAACAGCATTTGAATTTAATTTAATTTTAGATAGCTAATATAATAAAATTATAATACAATACTCGTATATTTAACACAATTTTCCTTAAATACTGTTATTTTATTTTTAAGAACCATTAATATATTATGTAATTAATTTATAATAATATTTGATAATTATAAATTATAATGATGCAATAAATTAATACCACGTAAAAATTATTATTATAATTTGAAATAAAATCTAGGTTTAAATGATTAATGGTAATAAAAATAAACCTTTTGTAATTTTAGTTTTATTAATAATAATTGATTAAAAATATACTCACGCTATTATAAGTCATAAACATATTTAGTATTGACATGTTTTAATGTTCAATAATTACAATATTAAACCTTGATGTATTCAAGCAAAAAAGAAAATAATAATACAATAAAAACAGTATATTATCTTAAACAGTTTAGTTAAGAACTTTTATTCATTAGACCGTGTTATACCTTTAATATAGACGTTATCTGTTATAAATATTGGACAGCAGTATTGAATTACTATTATTGTATTATATTTTTTAATCTATATATTACACATAAACCGCTATTGAACTGCTATATATTATGATGAACGATCGCACGTAAAAATAAAGATTATATAATTATCATAATATAATGTATGTATTACACTCAATATTCAAAACCTTTGTTATATTAGCATTATGGTAATATTTACAGAAATATTGTATACGGTACTAATGCTGACTGGGAAACATATTTTAAATTAAATGAATAATATATAATACGCTTTCAATCCCATTAAGGGTTTTAAGGTAGTTTAACTATTTAAATAGAATGTTTTGATACATAACTATAATAATACATGTATTTAACCAAATAACTATGTTATAGTTAACGAATAGTTACTGATAAATAAATAGACCGATGAATGGATTGAGAATACTGAACTGAACTCCGCTGGCCAGGAATTTGAAGTGCTTAACTTTTTTACAGACCTTCGGCTGTGTAATCGTAATTTTAGGCATAATTTACAATGTATACAGGCCTAATGATAGGCATCAGGTCATAACGATACAAATATAAGATATTAACTTGCAACTGAGTCCGAATACATTTACATAAGTCGGTGTTATAAAATTACACTTTCATATTTAATCAAAAATAATCAAAAAGATAAAACAATTAGATGTTTGATTAAATAACCGAATTCAAATCTTCAAATGTATAGTATGAGTTACCTATTTAATTTATTAGAATGTTTATATTTTTTTTGGATATAATAACATTAAATTCCGATTTTGAAGTTTCCAAATTTTCTTAGAGCAGAGAATCTAATGACTGTATAATGGTACAGTAGAATTTGTAATAATAATATTCCATGTCAAGGTAAGATAAGTTGATTTACTTCATAACCTCATTTTGAAAATTGTATATAATAATTAATTTATGTCTTAAAATTAAAAAAAATAAATAAAAATGAAAATAATAATAATGTTATCAAATCATAATATAATATAATATCAATAATCTAACATGTACTAAGCTTATAATTGTATTTAAAAAAAAAAAAAATATCTAGCCCACTTCTAAATTTGTAAAACCACTTCTGTTCAATATTATATAATATATTAAAAAATAACATTTAATTTTTAGTTTACTTGTATCTTACATAAGTATTTTGCTTAATATTCTAAACTTAACATTTATTTATATTAATGATTTGTTAGACTTAAAATTTAAATGTTTTGACGATAAGTTTTTGAAATCATCCTTCTATAAGTGTTATTGTAACAGTCTATGAACTACAGTTTCAATTGGAACCATGATCGTAATGTCGGTTGAGACGATGAACAACCATACTTTACAACCTATTGTCTTTTCCGTGTCCGTTTTGCAACCATCTTTTTACTCCAACATGTTATTTACGACGTTTTTCGTCTTTCAATAGAACTGTTTTCACGTCGCCGATTGTGATGCGAGAGTACGTATCATACATTAATACGAAGTTCCAATGAAACAATCTTGAGCTATCATCCATATTACTATTATTTTCTTGCCCAATGAAACGTTAACTCGTTACTAAAAGAAAATGCTTAACATGGATCGTAAAGGTAAGAGATTCACATCAATTATTAATATTATCCACAGATTACTTATAGCCACTATTTTATTCACCACTACGTTTCTTGTTTAAAATGTATCGTGTTTATTTATTATATTTAAAATTTTAAACAGATAAACCCGATTATAAGTTTTAAGTTCGTGCATGTATGTTATAATAATGTATTTTTTTTTTATTAAACTTGAAAACTTGAGCTTCGGAGGCAACGGGAATTAGCTTTACTTATATTGTTTTAATTTTTGAAGATATATTTCGTCACATATATGTATGCATACTGCCATTATATTATACATTGTAACTAGAATTTATTTTGGTAAATAGAGATATTGTTATTATTATTAGAAATTATAGAGTAAATATTATAGACCATAGAACTATAACATTAAATACAACTACCTATGACAATTAATTAAAATATAGCAATAAAATGAAATTATACAATTTAATGTTTAAATAGATAAAGTAATTAATTAAGAAGATTATTTAAATAAGTAACAAAAGATTCAAAAGAGTTATTAACAAATAGATTAATATTAAAATTGTTGACATGTTGCGTCAAACGATTTAAAGCGGCATTAATACTATACGCAATTTAAACACAGGAGAATCGCATAAAAAGTAATTAACTATCTGCTTATACGACATGGGACATAAAAATTTAACCTATCAAGTAATTCAGAGTTGTTTGTATAGTAATTAAATAACATAAAAATGAAGTACAAGCCTATTATATGCTACGCTTAGCTAGTGATTCGAGTTAAAACACATTATCGACTGATATGATGAATGAGGGGCATGTACCAAACTACATCTGAAAACTGCCTAGACAAAAAGTAATTTTGAACTGCCTCAATAGAATAATTATAGAACAGTATATTGATAGCGTTGTACCAATTGAGTTGACATAAATCCCTAATACATGGAAACTGGCAACTACACTAGAGTTTATTAAGAACATATACATATAAAAGTATTTCGAATATTTCATTTAATTAAAATGGTAAATAATATTTCATTAAAAAGTTTCTCTTTTTTCGCGAACAACAACCACCTATTTTTTTTTTTTTTTTTTTAATCATATTTATGCGTAGGAAAATCACTGTGTGTATAATGAGTGCACTGTAAAATAAATATTGATACGAACAAAAACTCTATGGATTTGCGTTTTATTATTAGTTATGGTTTTGTAACAATATTTTTTTTAAATCTACAAATTGCAATATTTTTGAAAATCTTTTCATTTAAATTCAATTATCTCGTTTTTTTTTTTTTTTAATAATTGTACTATTATAGTTTTTGATAAATAATTGCATTGTTGTACTCAAAAATCCAAGTTGTATGAATTTTCATACAATATTTTTATCATTACTTTTGTCACATTTGTTTATCTGCTTTTACATTTTTTAAATTAATTAAAATTTATGATTTATAACAACCATGAGTGAATTTTTATGTTACTTTGATGAATTTTTTCATAGTAATATGTTAATATAACCATTTTATTATTTTGTATTAAATTATAAATTATGCTATTTTATGAATTTATGAATATAGTGCTTTATACGTATTTTTTTTTTTAATTCTTAGTTTCATTTATACTATATAATTTGATATAAGTGAGCAAATACATGTATATGCAGTTTTGTGTATAAAATAAGTCAGTTTACGGAAAATATTCGAAGTATATGACGATAACGTATAAAGCGAAGGTAAAGCTTCATTTAAAATAGTTTTGAAATAGTTGTATTCAGTTGAGTTTACCACCGATGTAATTTACATGTTACACACGTAAATACATTTACTCTGGTAACCGTCCAATTCTAATCAAAAAAGTATAATATAGTATAAAAATATATAATAAGTTTATAGAAAAAAAAAACAGCAAAAAGGTATTATAATATAGTATTGGTAAAAAAAAAACTTCATTTTTGTAAATATTTCTATCGTAAAACTATAATGTCTTATTTTTTTTTTTTATTATTATTGAACAAAATATATTCTCATATTTCCATAATTTAATATATTATTATAGCTCATAATATTATTTATTCTAAATCTCAATTACAAATGTATGGATTATAATATATAATAAAATTATCATCTTTAATTATTTAAGAGTAAAGCTGTGATTATAGGTAATAATATTAGCCCCATTCGTCTGTTTCTATGAATGTAATTTTCAGTTACTATTATTTGTTATTAAAATTACCATTGATATGGAATTTATATAACAATAGTGATGAGCATTGACGATTGTAGAGAAACCTAATATTGGAACTTATTAACACAGAATCATGCGGAATTAAAATTGGTAAAACTCAATATTTAATGTTTATTTATCTATATAATAACATTTTAATACCTAAACGAAGTTTAGTTTATTTCACGTCTTTAATTTCATTGGGTTATAAACACTGGTAGTAAACAAATACCAGGAGATTATCCTAGTTCTATTCGATGAATAAAACATATTATGTTGGGTAAGACTAATGAATAACATGAAAAATTGAGTTTAGTTTCAATTAAGTTTCATTTAAATTTACGTATTGTTTCATTTATCATTTAAACATTTCATTACAGGTTATGTTGAAAACTAAATGTTCATCATTCTGTTTAATAAACAAATATCATAAATATGTTGGTGTAGCTAATGAGTACCAATTCTCAATGCTAATATTCGTTGTTTAAATTTATGATATCAATTATTACTAACATATTATAATTTATAACCCACATAATAATATTTCCAAAACAACGATATGTTATAATTATAACATCATATTAGTTTGAAATTGTGATTTATTATATATTTATGTAAAATTATTAATGCAATGTAAAAACAAATATTATATCAATTAAAAAGTTGTTTACCGTATAAAAAAAAACATTGATTGGATTGTTGTTTCTAGAGGGCATGATCGATACGCCAAATACTAATTATTAAAGTGTCACTTACTGGCATTATGCATTTGTGATCTAGCTTTCATTTTGGATAACAACCAATTACCTTAACTATGAAAAAATAAAATGATCATTAGACAAATTGTAAAATTCTTGGTCTAGGAAAATAGAATTAATGTAGTTTATCTTACATTTGATAACCCAGAGTACATCATATTAAATTTCACCATACCTGTTGAGTTCTATACACCTCTATGGCTCTACGAATCACGTTTATTACACTTACACTTTTTTTTTTTTAGAACTGATGATGACGTATTCAATATATTACTAATTTTATTCAACTGCGGAAATGTTCCATATTAATTATGTACATCACCAACACTTAACCACAGAATGTTGGTTTGTTGGTTAAACACCACGTGACATAATAAATAACATTAATTAAACACTTTCTGTTGGAATATATTTTGGATTTAAAAATAAATATAATATCCTTACTGTATACATAGTATATAACATGAATTTTAGTAGTATACAGCTTGACGTTTCACAGTAGTGAATACGTAGTCGTATGGAAGTAGGTTTTTGGGGTGGATTGCTATAATAATTTTAACGCCAAATTTCCATCTACCTACTGGTTTTTATTGTAATAATGTATACATCTGTAACCCGGCAGGTAGCATTATGAATCAACTAAAACAAGAAACCTTGCGTGACCGTCGTTAGGCCAAACGACTTTAGACAAATTAATATATTTTTATAATAAAGAAACAAAATAATATAGTCGCACAGTTTAGCTCGTGGCGTAGGTATATTTAAAATAAAATAAGTAATAATATTTACAATAATCAAAAACGAATAATCGCGTATAATATACGGATTGAGATGCACTCGCGTACGAGTATATTGTTGTGATAATTTAGAGACCGGTCGTCATTATCTGGACGGTCATTGATCGAGGTTGTTAAGTCATAAAAATAAATTATATACAATGATCGAATCGAGTACTATTTATTTTAACATTGTTTGTTTTTGACTCGAATGAAATTTTTATCTAATATTTATATCGAATTATTAATTTGGGTTACTTTAAGTACAATTTGTTTATCTTCGTATAAATAATACGTATAGTTTGACCATTATCGGTCATTATGCTCACGCATAGATGATTTTACAACCCATAAACTTGGGGAGTTGATAAGAAAAGCTTTAGACTTTGTAGACATACGAAATTTGATTTAAATGGCATCATATTTTTGAATATCTATGAACAATCTTTTTTTTTTTTTTGTAAAATTGTATAGGGATAAAATAATATATTGGTTTTATAATATTAGAAAAACCGAACATTTTTAATGGGCGACAATTTGTGGTCTTGTGAATCACTCCGAGTTTTCACTCTTAAGTCTTAACTAATGAAAAAATATAATTATTACCTACTATTAGCCATTCTACACTAGAATGTGAAAAGGTTTAAATAATATGATCATTTTTTTTCAAAATTGTTTAAGTAAATCATACTAAAACTCACATGGGTTTCAAAGGTGAATGAGACCAAATATACGTCACGTGGTACACAACGTGATAAAGTGACTAAAAATAATTCTTACATACAATAAACCTTTATGATTTTCTTTTAAATACATTTTTAGTAAAAATAGGTCAGACTGAAACACAATAATGCACAATCTTCATAAAACATCTTAGTATTCATAAACTCATAATTAATTAATTATATAGTACACACCTACCACAGCTGTTTATTCAATATTATATCAAATTAATTGTCATACAATTTTCAAACTTTTAAAAGTCGTTGAAGTATTCGTTTCAATATATTATATTATAATCTATGAAACTTTATGAATTAAAAACAATAATATTTGTTTTGAATTTCCGTAATATGTTTATAATTTTATCTTTACTTTATCTGCTATAATGCTATATGTATATATATTTTATATATAATATTATATTATAGCGAGTAAGATTCAATAACAATTTATAAAAATAACGTGTTGGTATTATAAATAATGCCCTTATACTAAACATAGACAAATTGTAAATTATATTATTTATACACTAAATATAATTAATTATTTAAAAATAATCAAAAAATGTTTATTTTGCATTATGTATAACTTTTATTAAGCTATTTACTTCAACGTTTTAATTATTGGAATAAACAAATAACATTTTAATTAACACTCTGATTCAAATATACCATACGATAATTATATTTGTTAAATATTGTTGAAACGAATTTAGTATAAAGTGAAAATAATAAACATGTTCATCATTAACGTTTATTAATTTTTTGCAATAATTAATTATCGTTATCACGATATATATAAGTTGATATTTTAAGAATACCTGAAAAGTTTCTTATATTATTAAGACGCATTATTAAAATAAAATTATATTATATCTTTCAGATTTGTATACATGATTTAGTAAATCAATTCAAAATATCTATATTAAAGTTTTCTGTGTTTGATGATATAAAGTTTAAATTTGTAATGAACTTCACTAAATATTAATATATTGTAATTGTGTTTTACGCATAAGTTTATAATTCAAAAATAATAAATATCTCAAATTCTTAAATCAATGTCAATAAATTATTTTATTATTATTATGATATTTTTTTGTACAATTTAATACGATTTGAACTGATGAGGTTTATTCTTTATGTCTTCTATATAAGCGTAAACAATAAAAAAAAAAAAATGCATTGGTTTTTTTGTTTCTGAAGGTCATGAAGTTGACAGAAATACTAATACTATTGTTATAATTCTTCTTGTGTCTACTGTTTTTGTTGTTATTGATAAACGCCATCAGAACATAGAGCATACACATTACACAACAACAGTTTGAAGTAGGCAAAATGAAAAAGTAAAAGTTTCAAGAAATAGAATTAAAACCAACAATAAGAACTCAGATACATTTCATTGTTCACATTTGAGTATATATTATATAAGTATTGTACATTTTATATTATTAAAAAATAAAGTAATTCATATTTAAGTTTATTTAAGTGTTGTACTATACTGGAATGAATATTTATTTATTTTTAATGAATTAATGGTGAGGTACCTAGGTATAAATTATGAAATAATTATAAATGTTAAAAACATTAAGTAATTTGAGTGAATGAACTGTTAAAGGTAAATTTACATGAATTTGACAGTATTTTTTATAAATAAAATGTTATCATTATTATTTCAATAGTACTTACCTAATATAATATCATGATTAATATATCAGTGTTATTGTAGAATACTATATTATGCTTAAAATTGTATTATTATCAACTTAAAATAATATAACCGTGCATTACAGTATAATATTAAATAATAATAATATGATCTTATATTATAATATTATTATTTAATAAGACAATGAAAACAGTTAAATATGTAGTTTTTTTAAATTATAATTTTTAAATTTTTTACAGTGAATTTATACAGAGCATATATAAAAGTGAAAAATTAGAAAGCTGCAAAATCTTTTTAAAACTATAATACAACCAATACAGTTATTAACATTATTAAGAGTAAGGGAATATACATTTTATTATTATAATACTAAAACATTTCTAAGTAAATAATTTAAAATTGTTTAATAATTTAGAAGTGTTATAAAATCTAATAAATAAAACCTTTATATATGTTAACCTTACTAAATACATTTTATGAAATACTTCATAACTTCTCTAAAAAGACTACGACAGTATTTTTTTATAGAATTATCAAAAATAATAATAATAATAATAATAATAATAATAATAAGCAAAATATTTTATATAAATTTAAAAACTTCAGACTAAATTATTAAGTAATTCAATGTTTTGTGAAAAAATTAATAATAACTAAAAATTTTACACATTCAAAATTAAAGTTAGTTACAGATATTTATATTTATAGTAAAATTAAATTAAAATAAATTCTATAACCTACATTACTATATAAAAATTACATGTTTATAGAAATATCGTAAAACTATTGACAAAACTACACAAACAGTACCTCATATAAATAATCAAATACATCTACCGAAAAAGTTTAATCGAATTTTTAAAAGGAACTACATTTTTTTTTTTTTTTTTGGAATAAAAAATTTGATATATTCAATTTCTTTAATATCAGATAAACAGAATAATATAATAACACGATTGCATTTAAATCAATTTTACGTCTTAAAAAATATATTTCTAAATTTTATATAGGTAATATTACCTATTACTTGTATTATTTAAGGACTTTCATGTGGTGATACGTGTACAAACTTTTGTTATTTAAATTAAAATCCTACTCCTATTTTTTTGAATTGTCTATATATATATATATTATATATTTACGGAAGTAGAATTAGTGATTTATTAATTTTGATATAAACATTTTGAAATTGTATATCAATTACCTACGCATCGAGTTATTGTAGAAATACACTACCTAACTGATTAGTATATCATTACTAGTGTGTTGATAAGTAAAGAAGTTCCGAACTCACACGTTCTGGACATGAATGGCGGACAATTTCACCGCAAACATTTTCCTCCAACTGTTTTTGGTGTAGTAGAACATTTCCTCCCCCCCAAAAAAAAAATATTTTCGATGTGGACATTTTCCCCCACATTTTTTTTTAAGTGTGTTATTTAATAATATAATATTATTTATTATTTAATAAGAAATTATTTTTTTTCAATATTATATAATTTTTTTTCATAAATAATATAATCAATTATACCTATTAGGGCCAGTGTCTAAGGTGGCCAGTGGTCATTGTTACCAAAATTAAATAAAAAATAATTTTTTATGTGCAACCAATAAGTATATAGATGTGGCCTCTCTAATTCTAAATCCCGATGACATATTTAATCCCAGTCCGCCCCTGATACCTACTGTAATTACCTATTATAGTAGATGTATATTTTTGATAAATTCAAGTATTAAACTACTTGAAACAATAAAATAATTGTAATATTATATTTAAAAGATTGTCTAAATAAAAAATAATAGTACTAGCATACTGTATTATTCGCTAGTAACATTGAAATCTAAAATTGTATGTAAAACCCAAGCAATTGCTGGGTTGTCAAAAACTATCTTAATTATATGATTTAGACTATTAAGATAAAATTCTTCTACAATTTTTTACGTTTTATTATATTTATGAAAAAAAACTTTTAATTTATATTAAAAAAATAAAAATTTATATTAAATTTATAAAGTTAATTATAGTATAATTGATTATATTTATGAAAAAAAAAATTCTTATTAAATAATAAACTTAAGAAGAAAATGAAGGGGGGAATGTCCTACTACTCCAAAAACAGTCGGGAGAAATAGTCCAGTTACCCTGGACATGACATATCAATTAATTTTTCACATACATACGGTAATATGTATGTATCTAATTAGTAATACCTACCTAATAGTAATTCTAAAAACAGTTTTAAATTTATCACTTTGATTTACAAATTTGATGAAAAAGTCTATTTCATATTTTAATAATTATTATAAAATTATTTTATCGACATTTTTATATAATTTATAAAATTGTCTAAGAATAACGAATACTAGATCTAGTTTTAAATCTTTTTTATGTTTTTGTAAAACCATTTTTAAGGCATTATTATCTTTAATATAAACATTTTAATATCAGAGTAACTTCCTGTTCGTTTAAATTTTGAATTAGGTATGAACATTAACATTTACAAAATAATTATCCACTAAATAATTTACAGAAATAAGGGGTGGGGTTTCTCATTTGAATAGCAAAATGTTGTATCACCACAGACAGTAATTAACTAGTACAGATGATCTCGAGAATATGCAAATATTATGTCCTTTAAGTTAAGTTTATTTAACAATTACAAAAATCATAATTTGAATAAATTCATTATCAAAGGAAAATATTAGGGGGTTAGCACACTCCGCTGAATTACTTTGTATACATAAATGAAAAAACATAATTGTCATTTTATATGGAATAAAAAATTTTTAAATGTGCATTTGGTTTATTAAAAATATGCAATTAATGTTATAAACACCAAAAATAATATGAAATATAATATAATAAAATGTATTTTTTTTAACTATTAACGCTATTCCCATTATGTATTACACTTAATAATTATTTGGTATTTTAAATTTTCAAAACCGAATGATCTTCTGATAGATCATAGATCATATCAAACTGGAATTACATGACATAAATTCGTCAAAATAAAATAAAACATACCATACAATGTGAATTTTTTTTACGTTTTATAGTCGGAATATGCAATAATATGCATTTTGTCTAAAATATTATGCAATAATATGCAAAATAAACATACTACCATTCACATCATCACGAGGTGATTCATGGATGTTATACTGACAAAAGCAATAATCAGAAGTTGCGAAACAAAAAAAACATAACGTCGGAAACAAATCCTAGCGCTACTTATCACAATAATATAAATAATAATAAAATATAACAACACGTATTTTATCGTTTTCCGTATCTCATTATTCCGGGACTGGACACCCTCCCGTCACACAAATCGACAACATTGTAATGATATTATAAGTGTGATATTTTCAGTTTTGTTGAGGCACACTACCCACTCGGATGGGTCCAGTGTCGAGTGATGCGTCCTTCGCGTTCGACCGCGGGTCCGCGCCAACCGCGAGAAGAACGGCAGTCGCTGTTGCGAGCGCAACACACCGGCTGCGCTGGGCTTTTGTCGCCCGACGACACGCCGCAGTGTTTGTTCGCAGTACGCGTGCGACTCGCGGCCGACCGGAACGTCTCTTCCTCTTTCGCGCCCGCCCGGAAATACGAAAATCGAAACGATCGCGGACGACGGAACCAAACACGCGATGGTTATTATATTTTATATAGGCGTCGCGAGTATAAATATTATCATCGGTGATTAAAAATCGCGGTCCGTCACACTATTTTATATAGGCATCTATAATAATAATTATTATAATAAAAAATTTAACCATTCGAGTAATCGTCTTGCACTGACATTTTTCGCATCTCGTTATTGCGGTGACAATAATATAATTATAATTTATAACGGTCACTGTAAGCCGCAGCCGCGACAGTGCGCGAAAAAATACGATTCAACAAAGGGACATAACAGCCTGTGATCCATACCTGTGTAGGTATAATACCAATACCTATAATTTATAATAATAATAATAATAATAATAATAATGTTGTCAACCTACTATTATATTTACCGGCAATAAAGAAATTTTTGAATATTATTATCAATTATTACGATAAAAATTACATATTACATCATGCATATGTTTTGATAATTATTTATGCTTTCTATGCTATAAGGCCTTCAATTTTCACAGAAATACATACAGTTCATATAATAAAAATTATGATATACTCTAGTATAATATATGCCTTTAATTTTTCTAAACATAAGAGTTATAATGTAAGTACCAATAGGGAGGTTATGATTATGGGACTCACCATTTAAGGATATATTCCGATATCGCATTATAATCTGATAGCAGTAACTTTGCAAGGATTATTTGTTAAGTTGAAAGGGAGGGAAGGAGCTAGTAACATAAAGGATTTTAAAGATGTACAATAATATTTTTTAGATTCGGAATATAGCAAAAAATGTATTGATAATGCAATGATGTGTGTTTTAGATTCTAAACGGAGCCATAGATATATTGATTTTAAAATGTATTATGTATTTTATATTTTCTGTGTATTGCTTATCTATATAAAATATAGTAGAAAATATACTTTGATTTTCAATTGCGATCATTTCAAGTATATATAAATGAATCTATTTGATACTTATGGGAGGTGAATATCAAAAATGCTGAGTAAAATTTTTAATAGTTGGAATAAACAAAAAAAAAAAATCAGATAACAACGGAAATTTTTACGTAAAACTATTAAAAAAAAAAAAAAAATCCTATTTTATTTTACCAAATATATATATTATAATAAATAATATATATAAATACAAGTAATAATATTTAAAACATGTTAACTATTTTGGAAATATGTATAAACATATTACCTTTTAAATTTTTTACTAAAGTTTTTTTTTCTATAAATTTCGATAAAAAAATGTTGTTTCACTCTGTCAATAAACCTGAAAATTTAATACAAAGTTCCTCATGAGTTTTTATTAGTGGAATTAAAAAAAATAAATAGTTAAGCGTTAATCCGTAATAATAAACGTTTAAAGGTGAAATTGGATATTTACGAGTAAAATAACGATTTCTCATCAACGCTTTTCTTATTTCATTATAATTTAAACGGATATCCATCAGGTACTTGAATTTTCCATAAAAGGTTTATGTTGAAATATACTTTTACATGGTGTAATTTTCAAATTAATTTGGCTTAAGCTATTTATATATATTTCACATTTATAATATTTTTTAGTATTTTGTCTATAAACATAGATAAAAAAAAAAAAATATTTTGATTGAAAAAAATCGTAGTAAATTGCTCTTATCTAATAATTTAATTACTAACTTAATTTAGTACATACTTAATATTTATTTTTCTATAATTTTGATTTGTGCAAATGGTTAATAATTGTATTTACTTTTATTTAAATTTTAAAAAAGCGGGTAAGTGGGTACCGCAATGCTGTACATTAGGTGCCCTGTGGATCACTATTATATTATATTATAGGAATGTTAAATTAACCTAATCTTTCTGTTACTTTTTAGTGGTCTTTCCTGACGCTTTTGAAAATTATTGGAAATTTTTTACTTTTGATCCCAAAAGTACCAACTAGATTCACTTTCTTATCAGATACGGGGCTGAGTTTAAAAATCGAGGCACTTTTACTGGTCAAAAACGTGGCGATAGAAAAAAAAACACACATCATTGTAAAATCAATACATTCATCACTCCGTTCAGAATCTTAAATGTAATACAATATTGTTTAAAAGATTTTTTTTTTATAAATATATATTAAGTAAGAATTTTTATTATTTAAAGCTTAAATGTTGATGAAATAAAATATTTAAACGAAGAATAACAATTATAGTTATTTTATTGTGATTCGAAAATATTTTTTGTGAATATTTTAAATTTTTACGTATATATTATCGTATTTTATATAACACCTACATAATCAATTTTCCAAAAATTATTTTATTGAACCACGAACTTATATCATATACAATACCGCAATATTAAGTCATCGATATTGACTCTACTATTTATAAAAATATAATACATTATACATTTATACATTACCTAGTACATTATAATAATGTTAAAATCTTACGATAAATCCAATATTTTCGTCGAAAATTAATTCCATCCTTTACTGTATTACTACCTAATAGAAAAATAAATTATTTTAGTTGTAATAAATAAATAAATCATAAAATATACTTGGTAATAAAGACGGTCTACTGACAAACAGTCTTTGCTCAAAATCGTTTTTGTATGAAATGATTTATCATTGAATTCAAAATTTAACATATCCATTACAGTGCATATTCAATGATCCAATTTTTTTAAACTGCACAGTCTGTAGTGAATACCTAATTGATTGCTTTTTTAATATAAATTTTAATTTATATAAAAATGGCGCAATTTAGCTTATGCCACTTTGAAATATCTGTATGAAAATCTACGCGATGGGTTTATGTGAACAACAACCAAGTTTGTAGTTTATCAAAATATATTTTGTTACCATAACAGCGGACGACTTAATCATCAATTATAGCAATATATACATTTATTACGAGTGTTTTCCAATTGAATATGCAATCAAAAATAAAGTAAGTTAACAGCATGTATGTGTTTGGGCTAATTTTTTAACTCTTTAATTGGTATAATAAATTGTTGTACATAATATGTGTATTATGTACCTATATTAAATAGTCGTAAAGGTAGGTAAAAAATATAAAACGCAAGTAAAACACAAGGGTAAAAATACAATAATATTAAGTTCGACTGAAAACGTAGTTTTAGTAAATATTATAGGCGTATAAACTCTAAAGTGTTCGGCAAATAGGCACATATTATATGTTATGACATGTACATTAAATACCAAATAATAATAATGTGAGTTATGTATTATACAGATTTTTTGTTTTTTGATTTTTTTCACCGTTTTTCTCGGTTTTCACACTATTCGCGTCATTACTCGTGCCCACCTGTTGCGAAATGTTTTTACAAAAAGTTGTTATTATTGTATTTTACCCAGAGATGTTTTCGGCATGTTTATAGTTCTCGTGGAGGTTTTATTTATTTTTATTTTTTGTGTACGTTATACCGGAATAATATACACGACAATTCACGCTTCATAGGCTTTTTCTCGAAGAAAGTATTATCTATAATAATTATATGCGCACAATTTTGATGCTATCGTCCGTTTTCCGTAACAACGTAGACGGGTTTTAGTGGGAAATGTCCCAGGCAAAATGTAATATAATAATAATAATTTAATTTGAGGATAATGGTGTAAATTAACTGCTCAAAAGACACGTGATTTGAAACTCATCGGTTACAGCGAGATTTTACCTGAATTAAACAATTTATAAAAGTGTATTCAACCTTGTAAATTAGGTGTTTTTAAAAAATATATAATAAGTATTCATCTTATTATTATTTATGGCATTAATAATACTAATATTGGGCTCTGACAAAATGTTTTTAATACTTAATTATTCTTATACCAAATGTCAAGTACACACTACTAATATTATACTTTCCATATAATACCGAGAAATTCCCTATTTTAAAATATAAAACACATTTAACTTTTTATAATTTTTGTTCTGTGTAGGTATTTGATAATATTAGAATTAATTATTTATAGAATATTTACCAATAATGAAAAATATCAATATATATTTTTTCATTTAAATACATAGAAAATAATAATAATAAAATATTTCAACATTACGTTGATAATGCCATTCAAAAACTCAGCTGAAGATAGACTATATTAAATTAATAATTAATTTAGTTCGTTAAAAAAAAACATTAAGTAGGTAGGTACCTATGTTTAAATTAAATGCTTTTAGATAAAAATAAAACAATAAATATTGAATAGTGGTATATACTTACCAACCAAGGTACATATTATTTTTCAGATGATAATATAATTTAAACATTTGTTAAAAAAAAAATTGTGATACTATAATGAATTATAATATATTCATAATATACGTCATGTATTAGAATTCAAGTATACTTTGCTCTGCCACGATTAAGACAATTAAGAAATAATAAGTTATTGTGGTATTATATTAGTATTTATGTATTCTAGTACTTATGAATTATAATATTATTTCAATCATTCACAATATTTTATAAATACTATATATATTAAAAATGAAAATATTAATTTTATTAGATATCAGCGTATTATATTATTATTTGCTTTTTCTCTCTAACCCTTATGAGCAAACAGTTTTGAGAATGTATAACGTTATAATTTAAACATGCTAATTTCTTGCTTTAAAATTTAAATATCATTAAACATAGAGAATGTTCTTAACTTAATGTTTGATAAAAAGTCAACTCACTCTAATATTGAAGTTAGTAAAATAATACGGTTGGTTCTGCTGTGCGTAAATTTGGTATAATGCGCGTATGTCAGAGCTCAGAAAAAAAAACCGATAGCGTACTGACGAGACATAATATATATTTTATGTTTCTAAAATACCAAATTATAAATACATATATATTAATTCAAATGTAATTTTAATAGAAGTTACTATTAAACTAATGTATGTATTTAAATACAATTAAATTCTTAAAAATATGTAGATTATATTTTTCTACATCACCTATAATATGTTTTATTCATATTAAAATAAATTTAAATAAAAAAATAATTCAAATATATTATTATGTTTTAAAATATAATTAAGAAATGTAGCAACAATAATTGAGTTAAGGTTTTGTATTAAATTAAAATGCCTGGCATAATTTATGAAAATGTTAACCTTGGTATAGAGTAGATGATGAAGACGAACCCGAATAATGGATAAGATTTCTAGTGATTGTTCGGCAAACGAGAAGAAAAATGTCTATCGTTGACGATAAAATTACGGTCAAAGTAGTTGCTTTTGTGCACTTTTAATAGATCAATTTTTCAAAACAAAAAAAAAGGGAAAAAAGGTTCGATCAATATTTGTACATCGCTCTCAAAGGTTTTAAAATACTTTCTCTACGCAGTCTACGCAATTTTATAGAGAAACTCATATAAACAACGTTCCGTAGTAAGTAGTGATTGTATTTTCTACAATTTTGTCCTCTCCTGAAATACCTTTGCTATTTAAATGTTATACCGACAAATTTGAATAATAAACTGAATTCTAACATATTAAAAGTTATATAAGTTATTAAAAAATAATAATATAAAAATATTATTATTGAGAAATACAAGCAATTTATCATAAATTAAAAGTATATTGTATGCTATAAAATATCATCATTCCTGTCATACTTTATGAAATTTAATTTAATATTATACATTTTGTGTTTACAAAATGATAACAATAAGTTATAAACAATATATTATCTTGAACGTGTAATGTGTATATTATGACCTAAATACACAATACCTAGTATGACAATAACACTAATTATAAAATAAGCTTTGAAAAATAAATCCATATAGTTCTTATTATAATATTAAATAAGTATAAATGATAATTTTGGATTTAACACATCACTGAAGTTATACAATACTGTAATTTTTATTTATTGATTATAATTTAGTATTTATTCATTACATTATTTACTAGTAAGTGGGTAAGCCCTTATCAGCTACCCATTACATAAATTATTGTTCTTATTGTATTTCAGATATAAACTTAAACCGAATTTATTAACGTTAAGTCGTAAAATAAATTTCATTAACACAGTGAAACATAAAATAATTCGAAGTTGCTCATTTAATAAAATCAAAATTTAACTATATCATATATATGTATTTATTTTAAGAGTATTTAAATAGTAGAAGTGAAAATTATCAATTATTTTAATTTAAAATTACTACCGTACCTTATATTTATAATATAATTACACTGTTTGAACAATTTTCTTTGTCGTTTGTTGTTTGAAATAAATTAGAATTTTTTTTTAATAAATACAATAAATAACAAACTATTATTTTAGATTTTTCTCGAAACAGGAA
Organism: Aphis craccivora; assembly: GCA_009835225.1. Lineage (NCBI taxonomy): Eukaryota > Metazoa > Arthropoda > Insecta > Hemiptera > Aphididae > Aphis > Aphis craccivora. The sequence goes on along the minus strand of VUJU01000715.1, from coordinate 47,803 downwards.
AGCTCTATTATATTAAACAGATATATGAGTACTTTTTTCTTTCAGAAACAATACATTTTAACGGCAGTAAAACAATCTAGGTTTCATATAGTCTCATTAATCATTTAAAAATTGTGAACTTTAATGTTAATTTATTAATTTAAATATTAAATGGAAACTGTACCTATATTTTCATTTTAAAATTACCACCCCTTTATCGTAAATACGACACTGATCATATTTATCCTTATCATCCATAATACCATCAAACTTTGGAACGCGATTTCGTTATATTATTAAAAAATTCTAACATTGCTGGAAGAACGAATACGTCATGCTATAATTTCACTTATTTCAGTTAATTTTATTCTGAGAAACCGAAAATCGATTTGAAAATCTAACATCCTTTACATTATATTTAATATGAACAATGCTCAATGTTGTCGTAAAATATATAATCGAAACATTTATTGATTCTCCGTGTATTATATTCTAATAGGTATAAGTTATAAGTTAAGGAACCCACACTATATACTATGGAATTGGAACTCTTTCCATATATTGACAACCGATCAGTATTCATCAAAAAGCGCAACTGCTGATTCGATGACCCATAACAAACCATTATTTTTTTTTCGCACGATATATCTATACTGTGTACATCATTCTGTATGTAAGGAAAAATGATAAATAGTTGTAGTTATAAATATAACTTGTTTTTTTCTGTTGTTGTTGTTTGTAGGCAGGTACATAACGATTACTCTGGCATGGTAATTTATTTTATTTTATTATATTTTTTTAAACATGAGCAACGAAGAATAAACAAATGAGGTCACGTCAAGTTCTTATAGTAATTGACTTGAAAACGTTTTAGCTGAAGATTATTAATCTTATACAAAAGACTCCAGTGCCAATATAATTATCATTAACAGCCGACTCTCAGCGAAAACATAACTAAATAATTATTTTAATACGACCAGCTGTTTCGAGAAAAATCTCGATTAAGCTGTTAATATAATATAAAAATATATATTAGTAATACCACAAAACAGTATTTACAATACGTATACCTACTATACTACACAAAACTCTTTAATTACAATTATCAAGTCGTTAGTATTTGAACATCAAAAAGATATAAATTAATTGCTTAGCAAAAATCATTTATACCGTCACTGCAGGTACAAACACTATTAAGTTTTCAATTATAACTCAAACAATAATGCTTCGGTGGAAGTAATTAATCAGTCGAATTTAATATAATAACATCGGACGCTGCACGAACGATTGTGTTATTATATTTTGTTAAATACGCCATAACGATAACCGAAAACCATAAACTGTGTTTGGAATTTTAAAAACTTATCTCTTTGGAGAGACTCAATAAAGTTTAGACATGTAGTGTGTGGAGACGTAATTCAGTCAAAGGCGTACACGTTCGATTGCGGTTTTGTAGCCGTATGAAAATTAATAACTCGGGCTTAACCCACACATACTCGACTTTAATCAGATGGTATACAATATACATACTCTTAAGTGAAAGTACATATTTTATATCGATCGATACGAAAAACTCTAAAACGGTTGGCCCGCACGTGCGTGTGTATGTGTGTTAGTGCGCGGTAAAGTTAATGGACTCGAGTACTTGAAATTTGGCACCAAGTAAAACAACCCACGAAAAACGGCTCGTATGTAGTGGTGCACATGAAACTAAACTCGACCACGTTTCGCGTTTCCGCAATGATAAGTTATTAGGTATAAACATTAGCTCGCACAAAAACTTTGAAATTTACTAAAATTCGATCACATACGTTTTAAACTTAGGTATACACAGTACACGCCCACACAGATATCGCGTATCATAATGTTATATACCACAGTCGTGTACCTATTGTAATGAATAATAATGTGCGCGAAACTTATAGACTTTCCGAAAAAGCGGACCGCGTGCCCAGGACGCGGACGGACGGACGAAACACACAAATCCTTTCGCTAAATGCTCAACACGAAAATACTGTAATATTGTACTATATAGGTAATCCTTTAATAGTTTAATTGCATTTATGTGTTGTGGATATACCATTTCAGCTGAAGATTTAATATGAAAACGCCGGATTAATGAATACTCGTTCAAACATACACCTAATTTAATATCACAGTTGCATAACTGTTCTCACGTAAAAACCTACATAATAATATTATAGTGTCATGTATGACATGTAACATTATTGGAATTCGCTTCCATAAGCTATATTATAATATCAATATTATCGACGTAAAAAAATTAACCAGTGTTTATTTAGTTTTCGACTAATTTATTCAGTATTAAGTACAATCAAAAGAAATTTCCATTCGATTTTATAAAAGAACGTGTGTTCAACAATGCAATACGTGTAAACAATTTTAAAATCAGTTAAAACAAATTGCCATAGCTAAAAACAATTTGATTAACATTATGAATATTATGATAATACGATTATGCGCGTGGTGGCGTACCCATTCGAAAACGTATGTTTCAATTTTATAACCGAAAATCATATTTGAAAAGTAAAATTATGCGAACCATAAGTGTGAATCGAAAAACGAAATACTATTGTTAAACAAATGTATAGAAATAAAAAAAAAAACATAATTTCTTAAAATGGTAGCCTATAGCACGCGTTGATTATTAACATTTATGTTTATGATCGATAAACCATTCATGTCACTATTGTAATACTAACAATGATACATCGTATTTATATTACTTATTTAATCGTTTTTTGGCATACAAGCCATATACACCACTCACTAAAGTACAAAATGATGATTTTGGTAAGGATTATAAAATGTGAAATAAGTCAATATTTATGTATCGTTTTGTTACGTTATCAAATTGGCCTTCTACCATTAAGTTTTCATCAGTTTTTATTCTTTAGGTATTGTCATATGAACGTTGACTATTGTAATCAATTGTGATATCAAGTATGCAAATGTATTGTTATGAATGAGTATTACACATTCAAGTCAGAAATTCTGTAAGCAACAACTAATAACGAATTCATGAATTCGTGAATGACGTAAAAATTTTAGTGTTCTACGTATAAATTGTGTGATTTTTATTTATTTTATTTTTTTTTAAATATATAACTTTCTTTAAAATTATTAAAATAATAAATAGTATTAATAAAACACTCATTTTAAAAACTTTAAAATATAATAATAAGCACAGAACGATAGTTATGTAAATTTAATTTTTTGCCAAAAATTGTCTATTAAACAAAATGGTCGAGAATGAGCTAAGCATAACATTATTTTTTTTTACTTCTGATACACGTAGAAATATAGTGAAATAATTATCGAAACATTTAAGACATTCCTGTTATACGAACACAATATCTACGATTCGCTAAAATACTTATTTCATTCTAAACGTTTAATATATCCTATTGAATGTAATAATAATAGCAATATAATATGATAATAATAGGTTCTACGAATCTTGAATTGTAAAGTTATCGATAACAACACAATATAAATAATAATAATATGTCATATTCATGTATTATTATGATGAATTATAGGTTGAATTGGCTTACATTGTGCGTGGCGGATAATAAACGATATGCATATAATAATAATAATACAATCTATAGATTTATATTATATTTTAACACAAACAACGAATTTGATCTGACTCCTTTTATTAACAAATTATTCAGTGATTTATTTAATATTTTAATTCCCTTCGGAAACTCGTAATACCTTTTGTATAATTATTTATTTTCGTTATTGTAATATTTGCTCGACTAATTTTCACGGTAAATCGACAATAGACAAATATATTATTAAATTAAAATAGTTGAATGGATTTTTTTTTTTTTTTTTTGTTACTTTACTGTAGTATAATATTATAATAATAACCAAACACTTAATGAATCATCTATATGATTTAAATGGATGAAAAATATACAGTTATATGTAAAAAACAAAGTTACCCGCCAAAAAAGGTATACTAAAAAATTAATGAAATCTGAGAAAGATATATTTTATAATACATTTAATATGCAATAATAATTAGTATATTATATTTAAGATGCCAAAATGGTTGGTATTCATAGCATTGTTAGAAATTTCAATATGAATAAAAAACTGTATTCCAAAATTATAATATCCCAAACCTAGGTATAAGATGAATGTACAAGACCCAGAACTGTGCATACAAAGCAAAATCGAATTCAATTAAAAGGATACTTCAATGTTTTTTACATGTTGTTAAATTTCTATTCTGTAAACATTTTTGTAAATTTTTTTATAGAATAATTAAAAAATATAATTTAAACTCAAAAATATTAATTAAATATATCTATGTAAAAACATTTTAGGTATTTCACGGCTCTCACGTGGAAGTATTTTTAGGAAAAAACGAAATGTTAATTTTGTGTTTGATAATTTATAAATTAACCGTAGACAAATAATATTCTAATTTGACATTTAAAATGATTTACTACGTTTTTGCAATAAAAACCAAATTTTTGTTTAAAATGTTTTTTCTTTTAAGGATGCTATTAGTTTAAAACCATAATGCATTATATAGTTAATAACAATATAAGTGAGGTTCAGTCAATAAGTAAGTCACACATGGTTATAATTTACAAAATACTCTATAGATTTTAATTAAATTGAACATACATCTTTAAATTAATATATTTTTTTTAGATTCGGGATACAAAATCAATTTAAAACCAAAATTTCTTATTCAATTTTTATATTTTTTCATATTGTTACACCAATTTTCTAATTCCTTGTTTTTTTTTTATGAATAATGTACCTTCATAAAACAGCTCTTTATTACTAGCTTCTTGTTTGTATGTACCTACTGACTTTGTTCTTTGATTCTAATAAATTAGAATCACAAAGAATCAGACCAGGATAATAATTAGTATATAGTTACATATTAATCATACTAACTTAACTACCTACTTAAGTAGTAATTAGAATTTAGTTATTGAAAATAAATGTAAACGATAGTGTTATCATAGTTACAAATCCATATGAACTATATTATAATAATGATGGGCACCTTAAAATAATAATTAACATCCGTGATATATAATTAAAGGGGGTGGCAATGACCTATTGATGTATCGTATTAAAATTAAACGGTCACTGTCAAGTCAATAAACAATTTCCCATGTTTGAGCAATAATTACTACATGGTATGTTTATTGGAATGCTATGGTTATTCTCTTCCAAGAACACTCGATCTCTTAAAACAGTCAAACATTTATCATTGCCACGACTTTCCAAAACTACGATACAAATATACAATCGGTATTTTTATCAAAATTACATACTATATTTATTATTTCTACTAGATTATAATATTATAATATTACGCGGTTGTACCAATCGCGTACTGTTTTTACCTCTTTAAATCTCAAAAAGCGGTTTTACCCGGAAAAAAAAATTGTATGGATATAGGAATATTGAACTTCAAATAATACTTGTATAGGTAACCTAGATTAATAAAATTGAGTTATTAGATTATTTTTTGATTAGTATAATACGCGATATGACGGTTGTATTATATATGGGGTGATAACAAACCAGTGTTACTATTACTGCAGTGTAGTTTTACAGATGAATATAGTCACTCAAGTACAGCAGTTCATAAATAACAATGATCAGTGAAAAACTGGAAGCATTGTTTAAAATATATCATTCTAGTAGTACGAATACTACTGGTGATATGCGAAAGGCCACATATTTGTGAAAAATTACAGAAAAATTAAATATTATGAATTATCATGTTTTTACATTATTATTATTCCGAATCACGAAAATACGTCAACAAATAAGAAGCTAAAGAAGCTCATATTCATGTCAATCGCTTATCAATTGTTTGACAATTATATAATAAACGCCCATGAACGTAGATAATTTCTATTTATGTCCATCCAAAACACACATTTTTACAACGAAACCTTATTAATTATCGTCTTTATCTTATTGTGTTTTAGTAGATATCAAAAATTCTCTACTTGGACGTTCAAAGTTAAGAGCGGCGTTAATTAAATATATTTATTTATATTGTGGAACATCGATAAGTGGCTAAAACAAAAACATACTAAATATCTATACTAGAAAATCTAACAGAAAATACTACTTCGAAATTATAAAACGTGACATTTCACGATAAAAATATTTTAAAAAGACTAAACGTTTTTAGAAAATAATATGATCTCAAATATAGTAATATTGGATTCACGGCCATTGATGTAAGCCTTGAGCTTCGGTATCAATGTGTTATCTGCTTTGAAATTCTTTCAAACGTAAGTATGAAGCCGTCATTGTTAAAACGCCATCTTATCTTACAAAATATTTGACGTTAGAAAATAAACCAAAGGATTATTTAATTCAAAAATTGACTGAAATAAATATCGCGAAAATAAAAGTGTGTATACTATACACTATAATATTATAATGAACAAAATAATTATAATTCGTTTCATATTTTGTTTGTTTTTATATTTATTTTAACTAAATTATATCAAAAATTTTCCAGATAGTAATATTAAAATATTTCAATTGACAATTTTTTTTATAATATATTTTGTGTTTGTCATTAAAAAATTTAAGTTTGTTTAAGAATTCAAACACCAGTAGAAACACGATGTTTGATGAAGTGATATAATTTGGTTAAGTTTGTTTTTCAAACTGCGCATGTGCCTTTTTGGACCATCAAAATCAAATATCAAACACAAAGAAACGATCACGATATTTTCCCGTTTTCTTTGAATGTTCTTCTCCAGTTTCCTTTGCGTTTGATTGTATGTGTTATTTTCTCATATCGTTCAGGCTAAACGAAAAGTATATACCACCATATGTTTCCCCATTTATTTTAAGTGTGAACATCGACGATGAAGATTTATTTTTCCTGATATCTTGTTACCTATTCATATACATGGCGCGAAATAATAAAAATTACAGTCTAGATAGATTATATATTACAGACTATTTTTTTCCTTAGTGCTTTTACTCAAAATGTTTTTAACGATTTTTCAACATTTTTGTTTTGACTTCAAATTTAATTTGAAACGACATAGGTTCTAGTTAAAGTTTGAACCCACAATTAGTTAAATAAAATATAATTATATTAGGTAGGTAATAGGAAGTTGAAGTACAATCCTCAAGCTAACACAATACATACACGAAATTCTTAGCGGAAACATTATTTTAATATTCAGTTTTAATGACTCTGGTTTAAAAATGTAGTTTAGTTTTTACGTAATTCATTAGAATTTATATAAATTTATAAAATTGACATATCATACATTTTGTGTGAAAACAACTCATGCACACTATATAGTATACAACCATTATACGTCTACATCGTGAATAATTACATACCTATATGACAATCATACGTGAAATCTGAACGGTAAAAGGGAAGTTTCAAGTGACATTTCACAAGAGAGCAATTACACTATCTTGTCTCTATTTTCACCTCTCCCGCTTTAGTTTTAGACATTAAAGTAAAAATTTAATATATTATGCATTTTACCAAATCCCTGCTAAATATATATATATATATAAATACAAATTATAAATATTTTATACAGTGATAACGAATAATATAATTCATAATATTTTAATATTAAATTTTCTTGTTTTTATATTTCTTGTGCATTTAATACATTTATATATTTATTACTTACCATTAGACCGTTAAATACAATATGAAATTGATTAAATAATTAAGAGCACATTAATCTGTTCAAAATAATTTTAGATTGATGGTACGCTTTTATTTATTGCCGTATAACATTATAAATTATTATTATTACTGTACATAAGTAAGGATACTGTATTATATTATTTCACCGTGAAAATCTTTCGATAATTTTTTGCATTTTACACCATCATTCTTTTCGCACGTATAAACTCTATCAGAGCTGTTTTACATTTCATCAATTTCATCTCGGTTTTGAACATATTCTTTTGAATATGATAAAAATGCTTTCTATTCATATTTCTTTTGATATTCAGCTTTCTTTGCATAACGTACACTCCATCCTCGCAACGCCGCTGAAAATACGTTATTGAAATAATATCACTTAAAAATATTGAAAGCTATTGATATGCATATTGATAGATAGTCCTAATTTAATCAATCAATAATAATTAATCAAAATTATTAATCTTTTATTTTTTATATATATGTAAAATATTAAATAGTACCAGCATTATTTAGGCCTAAAACATCATAAAATCATTTACCTTAATATTATATAAATTTTTTATAGTATACGTGATACGCACAATAGTAAAAGTTATTTTTGTTTTCCATAACAGTATAACACGATCAACTCAAATAAATCGCATAAAAAAATCGGTAAGTACTACGATGTTATTATATTATCTTGTAAACGTGCCGCGTGTTACTACAGTGCGTGTAAATGCATAATTTCAATTCAGTTGAACAATTTGAAAAAAAAAAAGTCGGTCAAGTGGGTACCGCTCTGCTGTATATTAGTTTCCATGTGGATCACTATTATTATAAATACTAATATTATATGTGTGTTGAATTTGAACCCAATAATGGGTATCAATGTATACAAAAAACGATTTAAAACGGAGATGATTTGTCAGCCTAGGATATAATTTTCAGTGGTTGATGAAAAAGGTTAAATAATATTTAAATAACTAGTCATTTTTTTTCTCAATTTTTTTTTTAAAGCTGTTAGAAAATGTTTACTTTTGACCTCTATAATGCTCCAAAGATTGATGCAGTGCATTGGTGTTCAATGAATAACTCATAATGTTGATTTACTAATATCATGTAAATTTATTATTTAATTACATAAAACACGGATATCATTATAACAATTTAATATGGGGAAGAATTTATTCCGGACCGCGAGACTGGCTTAAATAAGTGAGTCACAACGGACGGTATCAGGCCTTTAGAGGCGCGAAAGAAAAACAATATGTGGAGATTTATCCCTTTACAATTATGGATCGAGTCCACGCCACTCTACTACAAACTCATAGAAGTTGTCGTAAAAATAAGACGGCTCGAGCAACTACCTAAGCAGGCGTACTGGGTGGAACAATTGTGACAGTCCTGAAAAGGACTTTTTTATGAAAGTCGCAATGGTCGATCGACTGTTAGACGATTACTGTCGCAACCACGTTAACTTCTGCGTGACCGTTGGCAATATGACGTGATTACCGCGTGTATAGCCGCTGGTAATCGTCCGATCTGCCGGTGGTGCGTCAGATGGAGGTTCGGATGGTATTCTCTTGACAGCGCTACTGTCGGTATCGTCGGGTTTTATGATGATCACTTTACCGGGTTCGATCGATGTTTGGTCCGGGTATGGCTTCTCTAATCGGAGTCGTCACTGTATATGTCGAACTGTTTGATCTTGTTTTCAATATTCTTCGGTTTCTTCTGGTCCTGTGGTTCCTTCTGGTTCTTCGGTTTCTCCAATTTCTTCCGTTTTGAATAATACTGAAGTTGAAGGTTGATAGAAGAATGAGTTGCCGTTTGTTAAAATGCACTCGTATATATACTACTTACCGTACCGAAGCGTAAACACCGTACCGACAAGTAAACCTTCACGATGTGTGATCGTTTTTTTCTGTCTGCGCGATGTTTAACATCATTCGGCCGGTATTTGAGTTATGACTGCCAGATTAATATTTATGTAAACGGGATGATCATATCTATCCATAGATACATTTTTTTAAATTGTAGTGTTGTCGGGTGTTAGGCAATCGGCCTTTGAAATGTTCCGGCCCGGCATTGTCAACTATTGTAATGTGTGTTGCCTATACATTCTTGCTTTGATTATATTATATGGTGGCCCTGAAAAGGGCCGTGTTGGTAGTTATATGCACTCCGTTACAAGATATTCACTTTTCTATCGGAAACCACCCCCAAAGTTTGATTTTGAAGTACTATTTCGACTACTTATGATGTACACAGACACACACACAAAACACAAATCATTGTAAAATCAATACACTCATAATTTTGTTCAGAATCTAAAATATTTTCTTCGAGCATTTATTAGGTGTGTTTATTTTAAGGATATTTTATGTTTTTATACATAATTGATGTCCTAGTAATATTTTGGTTAACCATGGTTTATGCAATACGTGAGGGGTATAAAAATTAATATCTTTGAAATCATATAAAACTTAAATTATATTATTGTATTATATGTTTGAGTATTGAATAAAGTACCTTTTACGTTTTATTGTGAACAGCAATATAATTTAATGAATAACAGAAATGGAGTTAAAAATAAACTCGTTATTTATTGTGAATTTGACAATTAAAACGTAATCTAAGTCTAAAGCACCAAGTAATTTCGTTTAACTTTATTCACTTCTACAGCTGTATAACACAAATACAGTGCTAGTTATTAATTTTATTTTTAAAATAAAATAATAGTTCGTCAAGAAGATACCACTGAATATATTTGTGTATGTGGAGATTATGAAGCAATGTCTTTATATACCTATGTAATATACACGACAAAAATGTATCAACATTTTGAAGTCTCCGTCCCTTACACACGTAACATCACGATGTTGTAATGTTTAAAATTATTCACACAAGTTTTCTTTTTTTTTAAATTTTCTTTTTACTTAAACATCGTAAGCCGAGTTACAATGTGAGTACGTGCGTACAATAATAGGTATAGTACTCGTTTAATTAAAAACGATTTATCAACACCTGCGCGCCGTTGTAGTTTTATAGGACACGGTATTCTATAATATAATGATAATAATAACATTATTATTTATTATTATTACTATTATTGTTATCATTATTATTGTAGCGTGTTAAAATACCGTTTAAAAGATATTATATAATTTGAACGGAATATTATTTATAACGCCGCCGAATGTCGTGTGATTCGCAAATTTCGTATAATATTAATAAGAATTATTATTGCCTACCATCATTATAATAATTGTGTAAGCACATACGTATAATGTGTGTACATATACCTATTTTAATGATACATTGTTCACACCGTCCCTATACTGTAATATAATAATATAATATATTATGGCGTCTATCATGGACGTCTTAAATTTTAACGTATACATATACTATTGGGTACGTCAAATAAAGGCTGTTTTGTTTTTGATTCTGAGCAGAGCGAATTTAGTGAGTAAAGACATTTTTCTAGTTGAAAATAAGCTCAGACTGTCAACTTCGAGGCAGGTTACTGGTAAAAATTGCATCTAATTTATACTTTTGTAGATCAAATGTGGTTATTATACCTATCTTAGAATTTTTTTATAGTAATCGGTTAAACCAAAAATAAATACCATGTATTTATTAAAACTGAATATTATTATTAAAATTGGTAACCGAAGTTACCAAATTGTTACAGAGTTCGCTCGAATTCGTTTTCTATAGTATTATTGATTTCAAATAACTGAATACATCGATTACTATGACTTACTCTCTCAAAACCCACAACCAAACTAGATGCACATCATTATAATTTTCACGGCGACAACGAGATCCAACGTTATACGGAGTATAACTCTAAAAGCGTCTTCAAATCAAACCACGACCACAATAGTTCACCGATAATAACAACATTTTTGGAAACTTTTCGAATAACATCGTGACTCCCATATGTTGGTATCAACAGAGTACAATCCCCCAGTCTCTATCTTATTCGTTGCAGAATGCAAAGTTTCTACGGAAACATGTATCACTAACATCGCGGAACTATTTGTACTATATAATTTTACGTATTTTGGTCAAATTGTTTGAGTATTAAGAGTTCCATACTATATTCTTCAGCGTATTATTTTTACAAACTATTAATTAATTAATCTGGATGAGTTTAATAAATAGGAAATGTCATGAATTATAAAAACCATACCTATTGAAGACCACAGAGATAGGATATAAGTATAATACGAGTATACTGGATTCGCAATGTTCTCAATGGTACGAAAAATGAGCCGCCTCAAAAGCGGGTACATACTATAATTTATAATACTGGAACTCATATAAAATTGAAGAGTTGAGTCCGCGCTTTTACATTTTTAATGTTAATGCATTCATTTAATACAAAAGATTTATATCTTATTTAGTGTACACTAATTGGAGTATTTAGTTATGCTGAAAAGTTTGTGTAAACATCGAATGGTGGGTGGTGGGTGGTGGATGGGGCATAGGGTCAGGTTCAGTAGAGACTTGAATTCATTGCAACAGACTATATTTTTTTGTTTTTTTACACTCTCATTTACAGTAGATTAATTTCTGGTTGAGTTTGTCCTTCAGTCGTAACCTTATATGACGGTTTTTTATAGTAGATGGTCAGTGACTTACGTCAAACCACCATTTGGAATTCTTACAAATACTTTATGTTTTAGTCTAAAACCTATAATATATTATTATGCTCTAGTCATATATCAAATTGTATTGATCTAATAGTTTCCTGCTTCAATTATATGCACAAAAACTTAAAAACAGTGATTGCCGATGGTTTTCGAGGTAATATAGGTATTAGTTACATAAATTCGTTATACCTATATACAATTTCAGGTAAAAAATCGCTGAACTATTATAAAAAACAATATTATTTTAATTTTTTTTTTTTTTTTTTAATCAAAAGTATATTTTAAATTATCTCAAACATGATATCTCTTTATAATATGACAAGATGTTGCATAGAAATTTAAAAAATCATTGATTAGGAAAATGGGTTACTGACGGAGTTAAACACGGGGAGATATTCTGTACTATACGTATATTCATTATTTACAGTGAATCGATGCACAGGATTTCGAGCAAACGCAAATCATTTCGGCTCACTACGTCCCAGCTGGATTGGAAAGTTACTCTCAATAAATAATTGCAATCCACGTAGATCAGGGAAAACAAATATTTATTCATTTTTTTTTCGGAAAATCACACGTGTGGGTGTGACCTAACGACCTATAGATATTATAATATACATTCTTTTTTTTTGTCATGATTTTGGATGGCATTTTCAAAATGGCCCTTACTCATCATACACAGCTTTTATTTTTTATATGTACTTTTATTTAAAAAAATAAAAAAATAAAATAAATAAATAATAAATTTAAAAAATAAACTTAATGGTTGATTTAGTCAAACACGATTGAGAACGTTCAAACTAGTAATAACTTTTTGAATGTTTGTATGATATGTATCAATTTAATATAGTATCGTTGGGGAATGAAAATAGTTTTTTGGACGCAAACTTATTATCATAAATAGCTTTCAGATTAAGTGCCATAATACGTTTTTGATATTATTATTATTATTATTATACTCATCCGAGCAATCCACTATTAATTCAAGGTTTAGTGTTTGTTAAATCGTACTTAGGCGTGATCAATTTCTAATCAAGAAATAATTTTCAAATAAATTTACATATAATTTATTATGCATTACAAGTTACTCGGACAAGTTGAATAGCTTATCATCAGGACAATTCAGCTTCGTGTAGTAACATACGGACAAAATAACAAGGGTAGCACTTTTTACTTTGAGAATCCTGTTGAAATATTATATATTTAGTCATTCGAGAAAAAAAATATGATTTTGAAAAACATTATTTTATTCAGTCACCAATTGAAACTTTTACTTTTGTCATAATATCATAATTATATAATAAAATACTTACAGTAATTATATGTATTATTATGACATGACAGGCATGTGTGCTGAACGTCATCAAATATAACAATGCCACTGGTGTACAAAATAATAGTATATTATTAGCACGCATGTGCTGTTAAAACAATAATTAATATTAAAGAATAAAAAAAAAGCTCGCTTATTGGAACAAACCAAAATCCTCGCAATAGTTTTTGCTCTGTATGTCTCCATCTGCTCGATTATGTCATAACACACATTGGTCCATCGACCGATTGACAAATAATCGGTAAGTACCATAAGAAAGTATTTGACGATAAACCGATGTAGAACCAGTGTATAGCTATAGAAGATTGAAATATTATTCTCGTCGCATTATAATAGAACATCACGTTGGTTTAATGATTTGTGTCACAATTATTAATATGGTAAATATAACATGTGATCGCTCGTTTTTTGAAATACAATTATAAAAAGCGATCTAACAAAAAAAAATGTAATAAATTACATGGAAAGGCCAATGATTGTATTTTTGTGTAGATCACAATCAGTGGCGTCACAAAAAAAAAGGCGATTGCCCCGACAAAATTTAGGTGGGTAGGTAATATTGTTGGATTGAAACAATATTTCTGTATAAAACTAAAATTCTAATGTAAAAATATAACTATATAAATGTTATAAATAATATAATGTATAATCTTAGATATTTAATATATAGGAATATCAACGGGAACTTTACAAGTCGATGGGTGGGTAAAATCAATGTTTGAACTTGTAAAGAAAATACTTGTGACGATAGTGTTAGGTAGTGAAGGATTAAGTTTTCTGACTCAAAATACCACATCTGTGATCTAATACGATGCCTTTTTAATGGTCATGCATAAAAACGTATTAAATGTTAAATTTTTTTTTCTTATTCAATTTACAGCCACTTGTTGTCAGTTTTTTTTTTTTAAAAAAACTAGTTTTTCGTATTTTTCACAGTGTAAAATTCATGCCACCATTTCACAAACACACTACAAATATAGAAAAATCGTCGTAAAATCGTATAGAACAATAATAATATTTAATATCCCAGAATTCGATTTCAAAAAATACAGAATTAAGTTATTTTGAAAAAATTAAATTATGAATAATTCTTGGCGAAGGATTAAGTTTTCAGACTCAAAATTAATCTTCTATTATCTAAAACGCTGCATTCTTAATGTACATGCATAAAAACGTATTAAATGTCAATTTAATTTTTTTTTTCTTATTCAATTCAAAGCAACTTTTTGTCAGTTTTTTTTTAAAAAAAAACTAGTTTTTTGTATTTTTCACAGTGTAAAATTCATGCCACCATTTCACAAACACACTAAAAACATAGAAAAAACATCGTAGAATCGTATAGAACAATAATAATATTGAATATCCCAGAATTAATTGTTAAAAAATAAAAATTTACGTTTTTTTGAAAAAATCAAATTATGAATAATTCTTGACGAAGGATTAAGTTTTCATACTCAAATTTTCACAAGTATGATTTAATACGCTGCCTTTTTAATTTACATGCATAAAAACGTATTAAATGTCAATTTAAATTTTTTTTTCTTATTCAATTCACAGCCACTTGTTGTCAGTTTTTTTTTTTAAAAAAAACTAGTTTTTCGTATTTTTCACAGTGCCACCATTTCACAAACACACTACAAATATAGAAAAAACGTCGTAAAATCGTATAGAACAATAATAATATTTAATATCCCAGAATTAAATGTCAAAAAGTACAAAATTACGTTTTTTTGAAAAAATTAAATTATGAATAATTCTTGGCGAAGGATTAAGTTTTCAGACTCAAAATTTCACAAGTATGATCTAATACGATCCCTTTTTAATGGACATGCATAATAACGTTAAAATTCTATTTTATGGGTGGGTGCTTGGTTAGGTAACTTCAATGTTTGCCCTTCTATAAAGAAAATGGTCGTAAACGGGTGGGACCATTTTCCTCAAAAAAAAAAAAAGGTTGGTTTCCATTTTCCTCCACATTATTTTTGAAATAAATTATGTCTTTTACCTCCAATATTTTAGTCAGTGTTGTAGTGTTGCATTCCATATTTTATAAATAGAATACCTATGGCTAACATAACTTTTCGCCACTATTTCACTCTTTATTAATTAATTAATTATTTTATTTATTGATTTGATTGATGAATTTTTGTCGAGTGCGTACTTTTTTATTACATCCATTCTCTTTTAACTTTATTTTATATTTTACATATTGTTTAGTTGCGTTATGACCAATCCTTTATTATTAACAAATTTATTATTTATTGATTAATGCACTTTTATCGACGTTAGTACTCTTTTATTATAATATTAATTCTCTTTTTGGCAAGTGGATAAACACCTGTACGGTGTATTATTATATTATAATTATACTTTAAATATTTGATTTGTTCTTTAATTTTTAATTTAACATTCTGATAACAAATGACGATTTGAATATTTTATTTATTGTAGAAAATTGGAAAGTGGAGGAAAAAAGTCAAGAAAATTAATTTTTTTTTGGAGCAAAACTGTATCTCGTTTTTGGAGGAAAATGGCTACGGCCCTGTAAACATTGTTTAATGTTTTTATATAGGTCAAAAATAGTTAAAATGTTTTGAATGTTATACCACGTGTAGAAAATGGTAATATTTTTATAAATATTAGAACTCACTACAGTTTTTCGTATTTGAATTAGACCACAAAAACAAAATTAATTTTTTTTCGTGGGTATTTTGTAAGATAGATACTAGACATTTTTTAGTTAAACTTTTAGAAGTTAATGTTATAAATTTATCAATGCATTTTAATTATAAACAAAATTGTACGGTTTAATTTAAACAAAGGTCACATTTGGAGTAAAATTATTATAGAGTATTCTATGGTACGGATATTAATATTATGTTGTAAGACATAAATTATACATTTGTGAATTATGAATCACAATAAAGTACAGTAATACTAATGTTGTCGAACTTGATTTTTTTCGAATTGTTACGGTTTGAAGTATTTTGTTTATAGTAGATAGGTACTTATTAATTTCTAACACACTTTGAACCGTTCGAAATATCTCGAAGTCGAAGGTATTTGAGAGTTTGATAAGTTCAAATACTCATCCTTAATTATAATAATAACGTTGTATAATATTATTATCATTATATATCGTCATTTTTATTTTAACCGCAATATTATATGATTACAGTTTTTAATTGTTTTTTTTTTTTTTTACAGGGCAAGAGTACGCATGCGCTGCGTCCAACACGCGCCAACCGGCCGTCGTCCCGTTGACGCGTAGTCGGATCGCGGACGACGATCGACCGGCCACGGCGCCGGACACCATGCGACAGCGGACGTGACCGCCGTCCACGCGCCGTTGGCGGTGGCTGCACTGTGGGCGCGGCACCCGCACACGGTTTACACCAGCAATAGCGGCCACGGTGTTGTGGTCGGCGGCGTCGCGGTGGTGATCGGCAACGACACCGCGGCCGGGCCCACGTCACCGCTGCTGCAGACGGCCGCGCCGCCGACGCCGCCGCTCCTCGTCGGCCAAACCAACGTCACCGGCGGCGGCGGTGTCGGAGTCGGCGGCGGTGGCGGTGTCGTTGTGGTCGGCGGAGGTGGCGGCGCTGGCGGTGGCGACGGCCCGTCCGACGGCGGCTACTGGTGGTGGGCCCTGCTGGCCGTGTTCCTGGTGCTGGCCACGGCCGCTGGCAACATACTCGTGTGCCTGGCCATCACGTGGGAGCGCCGTCTGCAGAACGTCACCAATTACTTTCTCATGTCGCTGGCCGTTACCGATCTCATGGTCGCCGTGCTCGTCATGCCCGTCGGAATACTCACTTTAGTCAAAGGTACGTTTTGGTTTTAAGTCGTTTGAAAAAACAACGTTTTTAAACAAAAATGATATATTTATTTATATTTTCCATCGTTATCATTCCTTTTAAGTGTCTACGTAACTGTTTTAAAGATCATGCCATAGATTTTAGATTTCATGTTTCTAAGTTGAATATTATATTATTCGGATTATTTCAATCTATACAAAAAAAAAAAAAAAAAATCAATTTTTGGTAATTATAGTTTATTCGCTATTTAAAGTTTGGACCAGTCGAGTAGATTTGGTGGAATGGAGGTTCGTAACTGTGGCAAAAATCATAATAGTATTATGTAAACCCACGACAGAGTTATTCTGGAGAGGACTTGTTCTGATATGCCGATGGGATTATTAGCATCCATCGCTGTGTAGTTATTTTATAGTTGTTCATTATTCATTTATGTATGTACATGAGTCAAACTTTTCTACATCAGTAAAAATATACTGCATTATTTTTAAATTAAAATAAAATGTAAAGGAAAATGTTTGGTTCAATGTTTATAATTTGTTTTAATACCATAGAACAAAAAAAAAAATCGAGAGAACACCTTTTTCAAAGACTTAGAATGTGTTAAAAAAAAAAAATAAAAGAAAAAACAGTTTCATAATTATGTTATTTGTGACGATTCAATTATATCAGACTTATTGTAAGAAAACGTTATCTTTTCTTCATTCGTTACGACAAAAATAAAAACTATATTAGTGGAAGCGTAGTTCGATTGTTTGAAACTTTTAAATGATAGGAATAGCTTTAAATACCTATATTCTTTATGAACCCTTCAAAAGAAAATATGGCAAAGTAGATTATAAAATCGTAAATATTGTGGTATAATCATTTCTGTAAAAAGCGTTTTACCGTCGTCTATAAAATGCACAAATGTCAATAAGTCATAAAAATTTTAAGTTTGCTGAACAAAATATCATTACATGAACCAGCTGTATGTAATTTTGTTTTCTGCAAACATATTTACGTCTTCGTGGTTGTCCGTAAATTTTGGATCGAAGGACACTACAGACATGCAGTTTATTACGTGCTTTCCTATGTGAGGGCAACCATTAACGAGCTCAAAAAGTTAATGTTATAACTTTTTAATGTAACAAGTTTGTTTATTTTTCCACTTCTCTCGTGTAACTTCATAATGTTATTTATTTTTTTTTTAAGCTTTCTAGTCGAAATGACGCTAATTTTCACTTGATTAATATCAAACTGAAGAAATATAATATTTCCATAATGAAAATAAATTAATGATAACCACCAAATACCCCTTTTGTTCTATGTTAAAATTTATTATAGCGCTTTAAGGTGGAAACTTATACTAAGTTTTAAATTTTATCTAAACTCAGTTAATAATAAAAAATAGGATTAAACTCAAACTTTAGATTTACTTTGTTGTTTTAGTTTTAACATATTGAAATTCTTCAGACTTGGAGAATTCTTTTTTACAATTGAAAAATTACCAAGAAAAAAAAAAGTTAAAATTATTAATTATAAATTTTCATTATTATTATGGTTATCATTAATGTAATTGACTATTTTGAGGTTTAATATCATTAGTTTATAAATGTATAAAATCTATTCTTTACTTGACAATAATGGATCCATTACGACGAATTTAGATTAAAATAATCGGAATAATAAGTTTTTGTTTGTTGTATAGGTAAACTCACCTCTCTTATTTTTAGCTTATATTATTTGCATTGTATTATAGTGTATACTGTATACCGTTCATACTGAAATTAAACTGTCCGTATAATAAACTGCATAAAGTACTATTTAATTTCGGTTTTGTTTATATTTCCGGATTGGTGTTACGGGTGGAGACACTGTTAGAAAAGTATAAATACAAAACTACAGAAGTCGAGTCGAGATATAATGATTTAATATTCATTATCTGAATTCAAACTATTCTGATGTAATAATATAATAATTATAATTATAAATATTATTAAACACAAGATATTGTTTTTAACGTTTTATAGTTTTATTTTAATAATTATTATAGGTAGTTATATCAAAAAATTAACAAAATTTTAAATTTCATTTCAAAAGAAAATGGCTTTATAATTTATACAGAAACAATTTTTTTACAATATTCACAAGTTTTAAAAATGTAAGTACCTACTTGAGAATGTGGTCTTATTTATACTTATCAATCTCAAAATATAAACAAAATTGGAACAAATTACAAAATAATATTATGTAGGTGAATAAGCTCAGCGAATCATTACCTATGAATCTACCTACACCGTTAAAAAAATAAGTATCTATATGTATTTTTATTGCAAGTCCCCCGGGACAGACATTCAGGCAGATACCACTCATGGCTCATTGCAATAATTTTGCTTTATAATATTGACGCCGCAAAAATACTAATTCGTAAAAAATTACATAATATTACGTAAAGTTTTTTTGTTGCAACTCTTTTAATAATTACCATTCAATAAACAAAGCAAACAATATTATAATGTGATAATTATTTAGCTTACAAGAAACTCAACAGCAATTTATAATAAAGTGTTAATATTTAAACAAATTAAATATTCTTTATTCATACGACTGAATAGTAGTAAAAAGTAATGTTTTTGTATTATTTTATATTAGATGATGCAATATAATATACATCTATCCATAACAGAGATAACTCGAAAAATATTAATACATTCTTACTAATTAGAAAAAAATTGATGAACTGAATATTCCTTGTTACTAAATAGTTATAGTTAAATGGTTTCAAATAGATTTTATATTTAATCAAAATGTGATGTTCAAATAAAATAATAAAAAATAATTAAAACACAATACTATTAATTTATTTTTATAACATACTTTTCATTTTTCAATTTATTGTTTGGCTTTTGTAATAAATTTTAAAGCAACTATGTGCATATTATTATAATGAAATAATTTAACCATAGTTTGACATCATTCGCAAAAATTAGCTCGACAAATACTGAAATATAGTTTGGTGATGACGACCAACACGCGCTATGCGAGAAGCGTCCCAATGATGGTAATTGATAATTTTAATATATATCTAGGTCGTAAATAAACACGTTTAAATAGTTAATAATGTATATGTATGTATGTAATTTGTCGGTATTTAATATCAATATTAACATTTAAATGTACATCGAATATTGTATCGCGACTGAATAAATTAACGTGTCCACGAGGACACGGATGATGTTGTCCAACATTATTATGGTATTATTCTAATGACCCAGAGATAGCTAGAATGTTATACTATTATTCTATAATTTATAACGAATAACTTTATTTTTCAAAACTATAACTTAAATTTGAATACATTCACATTTAATATAAAATTAAATTATTTTATACATGAACATATTTTTTTCTGAAAACTATTATTGTTTAAAACAATAAAAATGTCTTTAATATTTTGAAATCTTTAAAAATCGCTATATGTTAAACAATTAATATTTTTATTTTATTTTATAGTTTTTATTATTTTAAAGTGTTAACTTATTTGAATGACAATGTAAGTCTATAATTAGATATTCTGTAAATAGCAATGCCTGTTTATTGCATTTTGAACAAGTAGGTGTGTTAACTTGCTATACTTTTGAAAATAGATAACTACAATTTCATCTAGGTAAGATATAATATAAATAATCGTAAATAAATAATATTTTCTTGTAGATTAGTTAACAATAATCTCACTTTTAACTAGATATATGATTTACAAAATAAGCTTTTATTGGATTTAAATATTACATAAATAAATGATGAAAATAGATTTTAAAAAAAATCAGAAAAATATTAGGTTTGAGTTTTTCTAATATAAATGGTTTGAGATCATTCGAAGAAAATTATACATTGGTGACCTATATTAAATATTTATATTTTCAAATTTAAAATGAATTACTATAGAACTTAATAAAGATCTTAAAATCTTAAATGTCTACAAATCGTTCAAAATTAAAAAACCTATCACCGTTAGTATTTTAACAAATTTTGTATTTAATGATTTAATTTATATTGAAACATTTAAAAAAAATTAATAATATTGTAGAATTAAAAAAAAAAAAACAAATTACGATTTTACTATTTTTCAATTTTTTTTCTAAAACATGCAAAATGCATAAAGTAAGTATTGGTACCGATGTTGGTACATATACCGATTGTCTTACAAATTACAATAATAATAATAAAAAAATAATTTTATTAAAACAATTATATTAAAACAGCCACATTTAATATAGGTTAAGCATAATAATATTGAATAGGTATAGTATATTTGGTACTCCTTATCTTTTTTTCAGGGTTTATTATAACATGACACTTTCACATAACTCCGTGTTACGATTTTACCTATGTAAATTGCATAGTATATAATTTTCTCAGAATAATTTTAAGTTATTATTTGCAATATGATAATGATATGAGGTAATCTCAAAGTTAATACAAAGTTAGTAGCATCAATAATATTATATTATATACACTTCAGTACATTATATAGTTCTTTTCAAACTTTTTTTCATTCTATACACTCCGTGATCTATGAATCGATGGGGGCGTAGGTGTGCGTGTGTCCCATAAGGGATTTATTTTAGCCAAACGTGTGCCGCATTTCATACATTCCGACAGTGTGTTATAAATTCTCTAAAAAAAAAAACATAAATTTTGCGGGGGCGGTAAGGTCGCGAAATACTCACGTGGTGTTTACTATATACACATTTGTTTGTGTCACTCGTGTAATATATATCATAATAATGATATGGTAAAACAAATTTTGCTAAGCGATCGTGCGTAAATATAACTGCATATCGATCCGGAAATTCTCTCTGACGTCGAAGTGGTATCCAATTAAATAAAATATTTTAATCAAATATAAAATTAACAGAAGAGGTTTGATGTTTTTTTTCTCTACTTTATGTGAATAATCTTAGTAGAATTGTCTGTCATTCATAATCACTAACTTAGGTCTGGTACGCCTTTGAATTCATAGGTGAGGAAATTGCACCAATCTTAGTCCAAATACATACCACCGCCAATTATGTACGAAACCACGCTCACAATTCCTTATCATCCATCCGATATACTAAGGCAGCCACCACACGACGTAGTCCTAACCAATCACCATTAATATAAAAAGTATTTCAATAAAACATGCCGGGCATAATACACTTAAAAAAATATGCCAAAACTATTTATACCTGGAATAAATATCCAAAAATCAAAACTTCTCCGAAAAAAAATTCCTCAATAAATTAAAATCACATTAATAATGTAAGAAATATTATTTAATTTATTCTTAAACTAGGTAGTTATTATTTTATATTTATATTTATATATATAATTATTTAAATCAATTTCTGAGCAATAATATACTATATAAATAGTTCCCAAATAAATAATTATTTATAATTCTAAAATCCATAGTACAAAGTTATGTAAACAAAGTGAAAGTAGTTAATTCACGATAAATTATGCTACCATTATTAAAATAACGACTAACACACATAGTTTATAATTACAAATTTTATAATAGAAACTTCAATTTTGAATTAATAAATAATAATTACGTGGGATATTTTATATGAAATATTATTTTGCGAGATATTGGGAGAATTTTTAAAAAGATATTTTGACGTGTCATCGCATGGTTTTATGTACTTAATATTATATTGCTATTATGCCGTATAATTTAATATACTAAATACGTATTGTGAAGCTATAAAACTCGATCACAAAAAAGGCCATAAAAAATTAATCAACGCCGCATAACTTCCTTGTTTTAGCATTTTCGATGACTACAATTTTGTCTCATACGGTGTCCACATTTTAAAACTAAAATCAAATAACTTAGTTGTTTAAATTTATTCAAATCGATGTTTTATTTATTTATTTTCACTTGCCAAACTTTGCATGAAAAGACTGATAGGGACGGTTGCATTATAATATCACATGCAATACTCGCAAAACGCGGATCACCCTACAGGCTGCAGTTACTGTGTACCGTGCAGATTTCAAATGTCAAAGTGGTATAACTTTGGGTTTTATTGAGAATTTTCTCTATCCATTAGAACATCGGTATCATAATATTTATTACATTAAACACCCTCGTAATATTTAAACAATAACACAAACAATAATATTTCTAATTTGTAGTTGTTGATAATAATACATATTTTGTCTGACGCTGTAACGCAGATAATGTTTCGCTCAGTTATCTTTATCATCCCTTCTGCCTATTTAAATGCCTTTTTTCTTATCATCTAGAAGCTGTTAAATAATATATTTATTTGTTGTAAGAATAAACGAGTATACATCCAATAAAAAAGTGATATAATAATTTATTAGATTAATTATAATAAAAAATTATGATTTATAACACAAAACACAATTTTATATCATACAGGTCATAAGTATTTTATTGTATTGTACCACGATAATAACCTCTAAAGTATACTAATTTGTAAGTATGCTACGTTTAATAGATGTAAAAAGGTGTCTACCGAACGACGTAATAGTTAAAAAAATGTTACAAATAATAACAATTCATCAGTAAATTAATATCAAAACTATAGATTTGTGTTTTATTAATATTATAAACGACTTTATCTCATAAAAATCAATACCCACTTGCGTTGTTTGTTACAAAGTATAATTATTTTAACAAGACTTAAAGAGTCATAAATTTGATTTATTCACTTTGAAATATTTAATTTGTGGGTACTTAAATATGCGCTATATATATGTCCTTAACGTTAGTGTGGATTTAATAATAATTGATAACAACACGCGATTAAAATAATAAACCAAATAGTACAATAATTTACAATAACTACTGCCTAACTTAAATGACTTCTGTTAATTAAACAATTATTTTGAATAATATTGAAATATTTGCTTATGAAAAAAAAAAAAATGTTTAGATATATTGCAAGTCAAAATGTTCTATTATTGAAATATTTCATTAAGAAATATAATTATTTTATTTTATTGATGTTGGTATAATTTTGTATATATTGTACACGTATTAATAATGTCTAGTTATACAAATTAAGGGCATATTTGTGCACATAAAAATTGTAAATACAAACACAAATTTTTCATAAAATTTAAAAATATTAATATTAATATTAGTTCATACAAATTATTTTTTCAATTTTATTTTTTTCATTTAATAGTTCCTATATTAGTATTATAGAAATATGAATATTAAAATGTTGAACAATGTAATCAAAACAGGTTTTCTAAAATTAAAATTAAATTACAATATATAAATATATTTATAAAGAAGCACTAGAATGACAGATAAATTTATAAAAAAATAATTCAATTTATTATTATTTTTTTTTTGCATTTATTGCAATTTTATGTGATTGAGTGGTTTTATAAAATTGTATAATGTATTTTCACCAATAGTATAGAGTACCTAAAGTACCAATTTTAAATAATTATATTCGCAATGCAATTATTATCATTGGTCCTTATATTCATTTTAAACCTATATTATATTTATTATACTTTGTAGTTTTCCAATAATATTAAAATTGAAACACATTTCACGTCACCACAGTATTTTATAGTTATACTTCCATATCCCGGCATATTAAATTTACGTCGCATTATTTGATATATTTTTTTTATATATATTATTAAGGTCCAATATAAGTAGGTACCTACTCGGAAATCTAGTTTTAATTTTACGTTTTTATTATATTTTTATTTTTGTTACTTTAATGTTCCTGGTAATAAATAAATATCTTCAATTTTAAGAAAAAATACACGTTTCTAATGAGTTATTTCTATTTCAATAATTATAATCATGTTTTTGAAAAACAATATAATTGTGTACTGTTATACGAAATATTTTTAAGTTTAATACTAGTTTTTACGTTAATCTACTATAGTACTATACGAATAATAAGATGTAAGTAGATAAAATACATGATAATAAAAAGATACTTTAAAAAAACACTTTTAAAATTATTTAAAATATATATAAAGTACTTATAATGGTACACAAATATTTAGTGAAAATTTAATATTAATTTACTATAACAGCTATTAAAAAAAAATATATAAAATATGTTTCATGAATAAATTTCTTATAATAGGTAAGCATAAAACATATTTTAATACTATAAATTGCTTACAACAATTTATTGTGCAGTTGTAATTATATATTTAATATTTATATATACATATATTTTAGTAGTGTAATTATTGTTTTTATTTTACTTTTAGAAATTTTACCAAAATACCACTTCCCAATTATGTTAACTGTTATGATAACTCTAGTTTTACTTACTTATCATGTACTCTTTACAACTGCATGCTGCTTAGTATAAGTTTAATCTTAAGTCTATAATATTGTAACTACTATTTTCCATGTATATTATTTCACTATTATCATTTCTTGCTACTCTAATTATACAATGTATCTTTAAATTGCCATTTGGCGTTAAATAAATAAATAAATAAATAAACTGTTCTATGATGCACAACGGAATTGAAGTCATGATAAATCAACCATATGTAAACTCGCTTATAATTATGATGATTATGATATAATTTATACATTTATACACTCGGCTTGGCCCATCATACAATTTATTTTTCACGTTTCTAAATTTTAAACTCTCAGAGGAAAATATTGGAACTCAATCATCTGAATAATTCACGACCGATTCAACTACTATATAACCCATGTATTGTTTGTTGTAATCAAAAGTTTATAACGAGGTCTGGTGGAACCCAAATGTGAATTAGAAGTTATGATTTTTTAAGCAAATATAATTATTTTTGGAGCTTGTGTGTAAAATATAGGCATTTTGTAAGTATTACTAAATGTAAATTGCTGTTAAATAGCTATCGTACTAATGTTTAACAAAAAAAATTTTGATAAAAAAAAAATATATATATATTTTTATAGTACGTATAAATAAATTGTTTCAATCGCTGTCGTTGCACTTTAAAATTGAATAATACAATTATTACGAATGTTGTAACGCACACTATTCCAATATCAAAATATTACCATAATACGTACTTACCTAATATTTCTTAGAATACTTTTTGTTTGTTTATACACACAATTTTAAAATGAAAATATAACACTTGACACTTAAATTCATCTTTCAACTTAACACTTTTTGATACCAAAAGCAATTTATATCATGTAATAATCTTAACCAGATACTCGCGTACCTTTAAGTGTTATATCCCAAAAAAATGAGGCTCACTTTCACTAAGGCACTTAATCAGTAATTTAATAAGAAAATTCTCAACTTCGAATAGATCCGATGTTTAAAAAAAAAAAAATACACTTATTTTTCTGTAAAAACCACGAAAAATTACCAACTATACTCTATGAATGAATTAAGTAAAAATAGATCTCTCAATAGCAAACACTTTAAACGGAAAAATCATTGTTTTTTTTTGAACTTATTTGAATTGAATTTGTTATGAAATAAAAATTGAGGTGTGAAAATGTCGACATTAATATATGTAGTTCTCTCATGATATATGTCATAACCAATATTATAATACAAAACAAATAAGTGTAACATATACATATACATATGAGTCTTTGTTTTGTTCGTATTAAATTTGCAGACACGTGTAATAGTTATAATTTTAAAGTATTGAATGAAAAAAAAATATATTCTATGTATTGCGATATGAGTAACGATGACTTTTACATCAACCTTTCATAATATTATTACAGCTTGTGTTTTTTAACTTATCCGATCTAAAGATCTAAAGATCTCTTTATAAATGCTGTAATTATTATACGGCTCTTAAACCCATTTGTTGTATATATTAATTAACTCGCTAGTCAATATCAAGCATAACACATATATAATTTATATATTGCAATATTATGAGTATTAATAAACTGTAAACATCGATGCAACATTTGGCAACGTATTTCCAAATGAGAATTTAAATATTTTACTTGTAACTTTTTAGTAAAAGTTTGGTTATACATTTTTTTCCACGTTTCAACGCCTCCTGACGATACAATAATGACATTAAACAACTAGTTTTTTGACGCATAAAAACACTGACAGAACATTTTTGCAAATTACTCTTTATTTGAATATATTTAAATTCGTTTCGTTAAAATATAAACTATGATAGGTAGTTGGCTGGTATGCCACCAAATTACCCCGAAAAAAATAAGTTCGTATAATAATGCTTTAAACCGTTAAAAAATGTATATAACGTATCATCACTTGAATAATGAAAAAGGTTATTGAGCCAACAAAAAAATGTATAAGTACCTATAGGTTGGTATTATAGGTATATAATAGTGTGTATATATATTTTTTTTTTTTATTAGCACTATGTATAAGTTTGAATTTTGACACATGCAATCGTGTGACACTATACAAAAATAACAAAAATAATTTCATTGTATTAAAATTTCACTACTGCGATATATCGGGTCAAATTTAAATAACGAAACAAACATATTATAACCATATAATAATAATAATAATAATCCTTATTTTTACTTGGACTGTATTTATATCAAACCTCAAAAGTGAAGATACGATCTTAAAAAATAAAAATAATTAAGCAAACATCAGTAATGTTTCTTAGTAAAAAAAAAAAAAAAAAAATATATA
>VUJU01000715.1:0-13872 GCA_009835225.1 Aphis craccivora | reverse complement strand
TCCATAAGTGTATGCACATTTTATTTTTAATGTAATAATTTTATAGTTTTACTTATACGTTTATAAGAAGATATTTGAAGTTTTGATAAGTTCTGATAAGTGGATCAACATTTTAATAAATTACCCATAGGGGGTCACTACACTACACTCATTAAAACTTCAAATACCTAAATATCATTAATTAATAGCTTGTTCAAAATGTTATATTTGAAATTGAAGTTCTAATAAAAATATTATGCTGATAAATAGACAATTAAAACCAAAAATGTCATTTAAAAAACGAAAAATGAATAACAAAGCGATACAAATTGTAAATATATATATATTTTTTAATATTAGTTCGTAATAATTTAAATTTGTTCGGAATAAATAATACCGAGGACATAAACATTTGTTGAGTGTGAATATACATTTTTAAATGAATCACTCTGTATACATTTTATTTAAATTGAGTTCGTTAAACAAACAGTGGATTCGGCGCACAGCTGGTGATGAATAATAATAACGAAAAAAAACAACCGACAATCGAATAATACCCATCAAACGACGTTACATCGGATGATAATATTACGCTCGTAACTATGTTATAAACTAATAAATGTGTTTAGATGAAACGGGAAAGTATGCATTTATTTTGACGACTGTGACGCGTCCTTGAACGCGATAATATTATAAATAATGCAATGAAATTTAATAATTGAATATTGTCTTATTTTAAATAACACACGGAACGCTATTAGAATAGATGTAATGTAAAATGTATAAGCATAAATGTGGTTACCAAAGGTTTATGCTATTATATAATATCATATCTATGAAAATTGTAAAGTTTATTTTCATATTTTCACAAAATCAATATTTTTCCATAATTGCATAATATTTTTATAGATAAATTCGCTTATATTTTATTGTACATTTCACTGGTTCAAACCATGGAAAATTATGTACAACGACTCCAAATCTTCTCATGTAATTTTCTTTCTCCACCCTGGCATAAAATTTGAGAACAAAATCATTCCTTACACGAACGAAGTCAAATATCTTGGTCTACTGTTTGACAGATGGCTCACCTGGGGCCCCCGCCTTAAAACCAAACTTAAGGACTATCATTTCCAACCAAATACTACTCTACAAATTCCTACTGCAACCTATCTGGTCATACGGAATCGCTCTTTGGGGTATCGCTGAACCATCGAACACAAAAACCATACAAACATTCCAAGTCATCTGCCTCTGCATGATTGCTAAAGCCTTTGGTACGTCACAAATGTTCCTTTCCATAATGACCTTCAAATATTCACTATAAAACAAACAGCTCTATTAAATATTATCTGAACCTACAACACTCCAATTTGGATCATCACTTAAACACCCTTATCGCTCAACTTCATACCAATGCTCTTCCGAACGACCCATCCAGACGTCTCAAACGTGAATAGGTCAGAGATCTTCTCAATTCCCATCAAACTTAACGTTTTTATTACTATTTATTCATAAATTACCATATACGTATGAATTTCTAATTAAGATGAGTTGTATCTATATATCATAATATTAGATTTCAAATGTTAAAATAAGGATTTGCTGAAAAATTACTTATATGGCGAACTATATTTTTTAATATTCTGTCTTTTACAATTGATGAACTAATTTACGTAATATTATATAGATTTACTTTAAATTCTATTACATCTAATATTATTACTATTTTATTTAGTATTCTAGTGATCTTATTTAATAAATGTTCACCAATTAGTTATTATCGAGTTCTCACTAGAAAATCTATCTAATATATTATTCTCGTATTTTGATTAAACATTTTTTACGATACCCGAGCGATAACTATTTTACTGCATCAAACATATTTTTATGGCTGGATCACGTAAAACAAAAACTACATTACACTACCAACAATAAAACGCACACGGTAAAACATATCTGATGAATAATCGAATTATAATATGTACTACTAAGTATCGAATCTCATTTTTAATCCTATATTATTGAGCTACAATTTTTATACATACTATAGGTACACTACAGGTTACTATAGGTACATTTATCACATTTCTGTTAAATCTTATTAATAGGTATAGGTACGTATAAATAATTATTAATTTATAATTTATTCATATTTTAAAGAGATATAATATCGTTTACATATTATAATTTCTGAGGATCGTATTTTCGTATTTACACCAAAAATAACCCGGAAACGGATTTTACTTGCATTTGCATTAATAATGCCAAGAAATACTGCAATGTGAGTTAAATTTCAACGATTCAAAGAAACAAAGAGTTTATAAATTGTACTAATTTTTACGGTATTTAATTTTAGATTTAAGTTTCTATATTTTGTGATCGTATATTTTTTTTCATTATGCAAAAAATAATATTTTTTCTTGATCAAGTATTTTGCTTATCTTAATATTATTGTTATAGTCGAGTACGATTGTTGGGGTGTATTTCCATCCCGTGCAGTCTTAATAAGTATCCCTAGTTATGATTTTTTTCTGTCCTTTTCGATCGTACTAGATCTATCGGAATATTAAATTTGTATTCGAATAGATAGTTGTCAGTTACAGTCAGTGTGCGTACCATAAGTGTAATAAATGAATGATTGCACGTTTGTGCGTATATAGTTTCCGAAAATCGTGTGTTCCTCTAACCACGCGAGGATTAATCTGAACAAAAGCCTCGGTGCCCGTTATTGTAAACGACTTGGTGTAGTATACTATATAATACCTAATATTGTCAAAGACAACTTTCTCAAGACTGTCACACTTCATTAAACAAAGCAAATACAATGGTATGAGTTAAGTTACAGAAGATTGAACTTTCGGGAGAAAAGCAAAACTCACGCCAGAGAAATATCCGTCCGGTCCTCGGTTATATACAATTGTTTTAAGACACACGCGCGATATACAACAAACTAGCTTCTCACAGGGGATGACTGTTATTAATAATATCGAAAACGACCATATATAAGTACTATGTATTTTAATCCCGCTCAATTACACTGCGCATATTATAATATAATTGCATTCGAATAAAACGTAGTAATGAGGGCCGTGCTAAAGCGCTTAGATATACCTATCGGTGTTATTTTACATGAGTGATTACTGCGAAAACCATCAATCTTTTTGTGGAAATCTAACGTAATTAAAAACGAAATGTTTCAAATCGATATTGTGTTAATTATAAATTATGACTAAATATATCTGTACTCGCTTTAAACACCCGACACCGTGTTGTCAACTGGTTTTGCACGACACTAAAAACTAGAATATGTTTTGTTTTATTGTTAATACGCACTATAATATTGAGTGAAAACAAAATCTTATTATTATTTTTATTATTACTTTGAAATAAGAGAAATAAATCAAATGTAAGTTTTGTAAACAATTTATTATTAACGATCATCCACCAATTTGATACATTTAACCAAAATATAATATTAGTTTAAATAGTTTAGGATAACATTTCATATTACATTCAACTTGAGATGTTTTCAAGAAACTACAACTTCAGTAGATACTTTATGTCTTCTATAGTTGTCTGTCTACTGACATAATTATACATAATACTTCTAAATTTTCTTCATATGAAGTAGAATAAAGACGCGGTTTTATAGTTTTTAGTTCGTTAAATGTTCTTTCAAAGTTAACTTCAGTTACAGACAATTTCAAAAAATATTTATATGCAATGCATGAATATAAATTATTTCACACAGAAACATGACGTATTTATAATAATGTAATAATATTTATAGACACATAATTAGACAATTGACTTGAAACCTGACAGTTTATTCACAAAGATAGGTATGAAAGCGTTCTAAAGCTTAAATTTAAAGAACACAAATATACTAATATTTATGGCCGAATGTCCCTGGTGGATTTCTCTAAATTTCTATCTGTGGCCCCGATCTATTATGTACTATTTTTGGATAGACATTAGACAATTCCATAAGTGAAAAATATTATATGATGGTAGAGGAACAACTACGATTACTATGGAATGTTAAGTTTCATTATTTATGTTGCACCATTGACCTATATAAAGCAGTGAATTAAAAAAATAAACAGTTATTAACCAGATACCAACCCAAGAACATCCAACAAATCAGTAAAAAATAGCTGGATCTTTTACGAGCGACGTATCTGAGATATCGCGCTGTTAGGAGTAAATTTAGTGAAGCCAAATTAAATATATCAAAGTTAAACATAATCTGAAAAACTTTTGGATTTTTCCAAGAATGACCAGCTTAAGAAATAAGATCACGAAATTGACTATATATGCGAACTAAGTCCCAATGAAATATATTAGAACAAAATGAGTATATAATAATTAATTGTATTCCTTGCAATTTAAAATATTCTCTTTGAGTCCATGCATAAAATATATTGAGTCCTTTTAAAATTGAAAAATATGTATAATGCACCAAGTCTGGTCAATTTCGTAGATATTTCGTATTATATATAAAAAAAAAAAAAAAATAATAATAAACCAAACGAATATTTCAAATGCCTATAAAAAGCCTTAAAATAAACGAAATATTTTAAAAATAAAACCATCTAAATAAAATGCCATTTTAATAATTAGTGAAATTTTCAAGTATTTACGACTTATACTTTTGAATAATAATAAATATTTAAAATAAATTGAGAATAAATTGTTATTGTCACGAGATTTCGTAAAAATTTAAAATTCAAACGCTCGTAACATTTTTTTCTATGATGAAGCTTCGAGTTTTCCCTGAGATATTTGAAGGAACATTTATGGAAAACTTTTTGTAGAATTTTTTAACCTTAGATATAATTAATACTAAACATTTTATGCATTTTCAACTACAAAATTACTTGCAAATTCTCGCGATTTTGACATAATTTATAAAAATGTGAAATTTAAACGCTTAAATTTTTTTTATTAAACTTTATTTTTTTAACTACAAAAAAATAACTTATGAAAAATTTTTTATTAAATTTTTAATATATAAATTATCGACATTTCAAAAAAAAAAAAAAACTTAGAAAATCAAAAAATGTCAATTGTCTATAAATAACACAAAAAAAAAACCATAATATTTTGAAAATTTAACTGTCTACAGATAACACTAATATAAACATTTGGGGAAAATTTCAAGTATTTACAGTGATTCGTTTTTGAGTTACAATTATAATATAAAAAAATTGATACTTTGAAAACTGGAAAATTCTGACTTTTGACCTCTATGATGCAACAAAGATATTAATTTTTTCATCGGAAACCACCCTTTAAGTTTGAACTCGAAGCATTATTTTGACAAGTTATGCTGTTCACAACCACAAAAAAAAAAAAAAAAAACACAATTCATAGTAAAATCAATAAATTCATCACTTCGTTCAGATTATAAAAACATCTAGAGTATCATTCGAACAGACTTAAGACTATCTCAACAAATACTACGAGTATAGTATAAAATGATTTTTTACTTCTGTTAATTTTTTAAAAATAGTTTTATTAAAAACTGTTAATATTGTATTGCCAAACAAGACTTCACAGACGTCTAGAGTAAAATTTATTTAACCGATTTATATTATAGCTTACAATGATTATATCTATTGCATATTATTTTTTCAATGTAGATATAATATTGTATGGATTTCTAAAATATAATAATGATCAATGTTAAACAAAATATCAATCACCGACAATGATTATACTGCCAATATTGAGGAAAATGATAAATTTAATTGTTTTTTTTTTTTTTTTGTGAAATAATATTGTATTTGAACAACTAAATATTATATTTATGTATAATCAGTGTTGAACATAATCTCGGTTTAGACACAGCGTATTTGTCCAATCCATCTAGTATTTACTCGTCATAATATTATATTGTTATTATATTATTATAATAGGGGATAAAACTGTTTTTATCAATCTGTTGATAAATCTGTTGATCTGTTTGTATCTGTAGAATGTCTGAATGTCGACGATTTTCCCGGCTTAAACCGGGGGGGGGGGGTATAGATTTTGGAGTTGCGAAAATTTGAAAGAAACGCAAAATAGCTGGTAATCCGGTAGCGCCGCTTACGGTTTTGACCGATATTATTTTAATACCGTAATAGTGGAATAGCGCTTATGGTACGCACTGTAGCGTGTTATCCGAAAACATGTTGCATTTATCCGCGACCGCGAAACACTGCCGTCCGTATTGTTGTACAAAGGACTCGGACAATATCGGTATTCCTGCTATTCATAATAATTATTATTATTCTTGTAGTTTTCCACATACCTATTACAATATCCAATCGCCTATTATATATGCGGTCTATAGGCATATACTATACACGTAAATAATATCTTACGAAATAGTTTCCACGGCGCATGACGGACCGGAAATTGTCCGATGTTTCGGGCGCGTTTGTTCGGAGCGAGTTGAACTTTTGACGGTCTCCCAAACGGCCAGGTGGGGTGGTATTATACGTGCGTCGTCTTAATATTATATTATTACATTTACCTCGCCACCGTCCGTATTATGATCATATTATATGGGTGGGCGATGCATGGTAATTAACACAATATACATTAGTCGACTAATCAAAAAAGCGTTTTTACATTTTTCAAAATCAACCAAAAGACAATATTTTGTTTTTCAGCATTCAAAAATCTACGGTTTGTTCGTTTTCTTATTAAAAAAAAAAAATTTATAAATAGTCTTACGACTTGCTTTTTTACAATTATAACAGCTGTTTTTATTTCACAATTTTAATAATATAGCAGATTGGTTTTCGTTTGGATCAACTAAAAGAGATTTTTTAGTCCTAGACTTATTAAAATATACCTACACGTCCAGAAAATGGAATGAGTTAATGAAAAAAATCAGTATATAATCGGAGAACATATTGTGACAGAACGTCATATTCGGTTCAACTTTTATTATATAATACGACCAAATATCATAGGGTGTGGTTATATTTTATTGATGTTTTTTTACGGACAAATTGCAAGGACAGTATGAATTTTATTTTGGTGACAGTTTCATCATCAAAAATATAAAATGGATCGTATATTAAATTTCTCGGGAAATCATGATCAGAACATTTCTGATGACTTTACTTACACTGCAGTGTCATCGTTTATCTGCTAAAAAATGAAACATATTTTGTAGTTTCTAAGTAACAGATCGTTCCGTGATTCTGTTTAATCTTCTATGTTTGATTGCATCGCAATGAATATTTTATTTTATTTTTGATGAATGAATGAAGTGATTTTATTATTAATATTATAATATTTGTTAAATATTTTATACTGAAATTTTTGTAATATTTTTGAACGTTTGTGATTTTTTCTCAGAATGATATTATAATAATGTTAGTTTTTCCTCAAAAATTATATACTTAATCAAACGATTAAATTGAATAAATAAATTATAAAATCTGATTATAATATTTAAATTACTACCAGATAAATTGAATTAAAATAAAGAGCGTTAGCAATGCATAGATATATAAAGAAATATTTTTATTTTTCATAGAATCGTGGTGTAGCGATGGCCGCTCACTATTTTCGGTTAGGCTCTATTTCTACATCTTTTGTGGTTTCGGTATGAAATTCTTTGGTAGTTGAAAAATAGATTGTATTGCTACATGAATATTGATTAGTGAATAATTTAGACTGTCGCTTTTTAGAATGTCTGTTTCAAGAGAAGAATTTCGGACAAATCCATTTCCATTTATAAATGAAGAAATATAATTGTGGTTGACGTTAGTATTATACTTAATATAACATTCCATTAAAAGAACAAAATAATATTATTTTATTGTTACTATAAACTATCAAGTGAATGCTACAGCAGATAACGTGAAAATAACAGTTTTCGTAAAATAATATTTTAAGGCTATTTTATAATAACGATTTGTTTTAAATTACTTTACGGGGCATTTAATAATTGGCAGTTATTCAGATTTTAAACTTAATAATTACTGATATACATTATGATTCATCATATTTTGAACCTCATACAATAACTATTATATCCATTAATTTATAAATTAACTAACAATATGTCTCAAACCTTTAAATACATAATAAATATTAAAAATTTTAAATATGATAGGATATTACATGCGTATAACAATTATTGTTTAGTATTTTTACACAATCTACTTTAAATCAAAATAATGTATATGAATTTAGGTTAGAAAAATGTATAAAAACACAATAATGTTATACCTATACCTAGTAGATATAACGTTTTAGATAGTGAATTATGTTAATGGACATCGCACGAGAATTTTAAGTGACAATATAATATAATGTACGTATATGTTACAAAATCATTAAAAAATTAACACGGTCAGAGATAATATCCAATTTAATAATTATTATAATTAGTTTAAATCAATATTGCTAATAATGTATTTAAAAAACAATTTTTTTTTTAAAAAACAACAAAATAATTATTATTCAGTTATCAAAACTAACTTTGGTACTTTGGAAATATCGATGGAATATAAAAAAATAAATAAAATAGCGATTGAAAACTTATCTCTCCCTTCAAAAATTATTTCTTGAAAAAAATGTTACCGTTGAATAATTGTATACGGTAAGAAATAACAGCTAGGTACACTAGAGCAGAACCATTTTATTATTTTTTCGTTTATTGACGTACGGCGAATGTACTCCAGCTGAGGACAAAGATTTTATATGAAAGGGAAAATGACTAGCTGTCTCAGACTTTTTTCGTATTCACTTATATAAATTATAAAATACATATAGGTACATAAGTACACTCGGTTGGATTAACGTTGAATAAAATGTTGAAAAAATTTAAATCTCAAGCTCTTGGTTGCCCACATTCACGCCGTTGAAGTCCCCCGTCAAAACCAAAACATCCCAGGAACGATAAGGCAGTTAGCACTAGTCCGAACAAAACCCAACTCTATCCGATAATAATATAAATAACCTAACCGTCAGACCCTCGGAAATTCCTCTTGATCGAATGGAAGCGGATAATCTTCTTCCTACGACGACTGTAGTAGATGCCTAATTCAAAAAGCCAAAAAATCATCTTCTATAAACACATGTCGTGACCGACCGATTTATCATTAGTTGGAATAATCTAAAACGCGTGTTGTCTACTTACGGATATCGTTCGCTAGAACAATATAGTCGGGTGACTGTCAGCATTAAATCGTGTGAAATATAACATTATCGATATACGATGAATACACGTTTGACAAAAATAACGTATCTTGTTCCGATTGTAGTGTTTATATTTACCGAAAATAATTTTATAAACTGGATAAAGTAATGCTAATATAGTTCAAATGATTAATTGGATATTCAATAATATTATGTGATACTTAAGATAACGGCATAAGATCAAATGTAATATCTGAGATATCTTAGGTGCTGTAAATTTTGCAGATAATTTTGATATAATACGGTACCTAGGTCATTTGGGTGATAAAAAAAAGTAATGGCACTCACATAATCTGGGGCGCAAAATTCCTAAATACGTCTCTGAATATCTCACAATATTAAAATGTCACCAATGGGTAATTTCTTATTTATGTAATACACCTTTATATTTTTTTTTACTCTATTATCGAATCATGTGATTATCATGCACACATTTGAACACAAAATATTAGGTACTACAAGAACAAAAAACATGAATGTCTTACAGTTTGACAATGTAAAGTGCAGTTCATATACTTATGGAAAATTAAGTTGAACTAATTTTGATCATGGACAGGCTTAATATTATGAACTATTCGACGATATTTTTATTTTATATTTATGTATAGTTTAGATCAAGTGAGTGTATAGTAGCAAGAGATTATTATATTATTTTCAGTAATGTTTTATAACAACAATTGGTGTAATTAAAATTTTAATTATTTTTATTAGAGTAGTAACTATAGTTAGTAGTGTTGGATGCATGAGAACTATTCGAAATAATTATATTTTGATGTTGTACTGAGAAATTCTATGGAAAAAGAAGCAATACAAGTTAATTATTTATTTACTGTAAGTCGTAAATAATATATTTCCGTGTAATAGACTTACGCCAAATTCATTAGTACAGTTTAATGATCGGGTTTTATGTGTCTTTCACCTTTTACAGTGTGCACTTTAATATCTATATATTTATATAGCTATATGATATTCATAGCATCCTGATTTCAAGCAATTGTCTTGTTATCATTTATTTACTTATGTATGAATATGAGTATGTATACAAGGAGATACTCGTTACAGAGGTTATAGTTTTGTTTGCGTATGATTTAACCGGAATAATTAACGAATTAAGTATAATATTATAATTACCATTTTAACTTGAAAATAACTACTACACTGCTACTTAATTTACGAATAACATTTTAATATACTATTATTAATACTCAGTGTATGAAAATTGTATGAGAACAAAAATCAAGCATATTTTTAACATTAAAATACCTATGCTTGATATTTGCTTTGATTTAAGAATTTATTATCAAAACCAACTCATTTGTTTTTACTATATTTTATAGCTCCGATATTTTAATTAAGTTTAATTGATAAATATATGTACCTACAGAGTGATTTTCCAAACATGTTAACCTTCTTTGTTTTTAATTTAAAAATTAATTTATTCAAATTCTGATTAGCCCATCAACATGGACATTTTATGCTTATAGCTTACTATTAAAAAAATTAAATAACTCAAACACTACTAGTTAGTAATTTTATTTTGATACGTCAAAATGTTTTTAAAAAAATTATCCGTTAAATTCTTAATTAAAGTAATTTGATGGAATCGATAAATGGAGTTTTTTATTAAAAAAAAAAACAGATTATTTGTATCTCCATAGTAATCCTTAGTACAAAAAATCTTAAGAACTAAAATATTGTTTTTAGGTATATTTAAAAATTCCGAAAAATTTTTTTTTATACAATTGCGCTATTGAAAAAAAAAGGATGAGCATTCTTAGTGAATCATTCTATATAATATATACCAAAAGCCTAAATATATATATACCTATATTTATTATTTATATTATATATTATAATATATGAGTATATAAATTTCAATTTTACCAACTACGCGTCCATAGCTATAATATAATTAGTTAATATACTATTAAATATTGAAATATTAAAATCAATCAAATTCCTCTGATATTTCACGATATCGATATCGAATTATTATACCTTAATACAATTGTTTATACTTAGTAAATTCGTATAGGTCAACTTAATGAAAACTGATTCTATTTTTGATTTAATTGTTAAGTATCATACTATCTGATCCTTAGATGGATTTCTGAAAATACTGCAAGTATTTTAAATTGGATTTGTCCTCAAATATAAGTTCTGCGTTCATAGGATAAATATTTTAATTCATATAACATATTAAGATCAAACCCTTCCATTTTAATTTTTAATTTTAATTAATACAGAATTCGATTAACAAAATAAAATTTAACTTTTTTTGTTCTTAAATAATACATTCTATGAATTTTGTATTTTATTCTATTTTTAAAGATTTTAATTAATTTATGAAATCGTTAAAATCAAGCACAAATTTGAATATATATATATATATATAAAGTGTCATACATTATATTATGTATTAATTATTCATCGTTGCATATTATTTTATAATAGGTAAGAACAAAATTAAACTACATTATGATTTTAAATTTTCTTTGATGTTATCAAAACCACATACACAACTAAATAATAAATAAATAAATAAATAGGTAAGTACAATTATATAATTTATAAATCATTTATTCATACGAATTAGTAGAAAATTTTTGTTTTTTTTTTTCAAATTTGAAAAGAATTTTATACTAATATGTTCTTTCATGTT
Organism: Aphis craccivora; assembly: GCA_009835225.1. Lineage (NCBI taxonomy): Eukaryota > Metazoa > Arthropoda > Insecta > Hemiptera > Aphididae > Aphis > Aphis craccivora. Next base: position 2,018 of record VUJU01000715.1, on the reverse strand, counting down.
TTCAAGAAATGAACGCAAGTTCTTAAACTTAAATACATGTTATGGTGGTATATATACATATGTAATTACTTTTAAATTTAACCACAATATAAAATATACATATATAACATGAACATATACTATAATTGTGTATGGTTTTAATATATTTCCAATAATAATATAGAAATATTATAATAGTTTTAAAGAGATTTATAACACTAAACATTATACTGTTTGGGGAATGCAGTCATAAAAATATTCATTGAAATAATTACACACATTTTATTTAACTTTGAGTTTTTTGTTTAGTAACTCAGGTACATAATAAATATTCAGTTACACATAAAAATGTATACGGAATATATTTTAGATAATATATTAAAATAATAAAATCAATCTAATCCAATTAACATACAACAAATTGCATACCTACTAAAAGTGGTAAGGTACAAACATACGTGTGTTGTTCATTGTTTTATTTTATGATTTGAGTAAAAAATTCAATGGTTTCCTGTAATAGATATAATAAGTAAAAAAAAAATATTTACCTATTAACAATGAAGTTCAAGAATTTATCCGAGAGGGAAGATATTAATTCAATTATGCTTTTATTCGAAAATGATTCAATTTACACGCCATAGTTAAACAATAATTAATGAAATACGGAAACAACAAAAAATTATTAATACATTTACAACTTTTGAATTATTTGTATTATTTTAATATAATACATGAATTTTATGAACAAGATTGTTATGAAATAATATTATACCAATAAAATATATAACAATCACCAGAATAATGACACTTTTTTATACTTTTAAAATTTAGATAAATAATATAAATAACTGATATTCAACACTACTGAATACTTTATATTAATATTGTGATTTTGCGTGCTAATAATTTAAGGTGGAAATCTAAAAGCTGCTGTTCATTCTATCATCTAAGTCAGAAGTAAGAATAACGGTAATCGTGATTCCGCTAGTTGTCAAAACTTGAGAGCATAAGATGTGTATCGATCCGTCTTTATTAATATTTATTATCGACGTGAAAATTGTCAAAAATACATCTAAAAAAGCTTTTTATTTTGTTTTGGGATTACGAATATTTTGAGTGAATAATCATATTTTCCAGCATGCTGTTTTGCATTTATTTTGCTCAATTATTTAGAAAAGTACTGGGAATTTCATTTTTATAAGACATGGCCAAAAGTCTAAAAATAGTCTAGATCAATAACTAGAGCAGAAACTTCTTTTCTTTATGTTTAAAATTGGAGAAAATCTTTAATTCCAAAACGTCACTTTAGGCACACATAAACAAGAAAATGAAATTAGTACATTTATAATATATTTTAGATTCTGAACGGAGTGATGAATGTATTGATTTTACAATGATGTGTGTTTTTTTTTTTTTTTTTTTTTGTCTGTCACCACGTTTTAGAGCTTCAATTCGAAGTCAGCCCAGTTTCTGATAGGAAAGTGAATCTAGTTGGTACTTTGGGGGGTCAAAAGTAAAAAAATTTCAATAGTTTACAATAGCGTCAGGTAAAACCCTAAAAAAGTAACAGAAAAAAAAAGATTTTAAAGCAAAACCAATTTTAGAAAAAATCAATTTTTTTATATGGTTGTAATTCAAAAAATAATCACTATAAATACTTGAACTTTTCACCAACTTTTTACGTTAGTGTTATTTATATACAGTTAAATTTTCTGAAATTTTAGATTTTTATGAGAATTTTTTTTTGAATTGTCGATTTTGGATTATTAAAAAATGTTGAAAATTTAATACAAGGTTCCTAATGAGTTGTTCTTATTGTAGCTAAAAAAAATTAAAAATCGTTATTGACAATTTTTTTTATAAGTGTTTATAGTTCAATTTTTTACGAAATCTGTCGAAAACGCGAAAATTTACAAGTTGAAAAATCATAAATTTTTTTCTGTATATAACTAAGAATTAAAAATACAACACTAAGTTTTCCATTAGTTTTCCTTCAAGTAGCTATAGACAAAACTCGAATCATCATAATAGGAAAAATT
>VUJU01000714.1:0-86520 GCA_009835225.1 Aphis craccivora | reverse complement strand
TTAACCGGTGTGTGAGTCGAATAGACGAATTTTTTGTTATGTATTAGTATATGTGCGAATCGGGACTAGCCGTTTTGTGTCTAATAGGCGAATGAGTCAATTAACCGCGAGTCCAATAAGCAGCGACCACTGTATTGTCATAATCGAATGAAATATAAACCAGTGGTTCCCAAAATAACAATAATGTGAGCAAAATGCTCATAGTGTCACCAACGACGGGTTAAGTTAAAAGTTAATTTCAAAAAAAAGTAATGAGTTAATTAACTTAACGTTTTAACTTAATTTTAACTTATTATTCGTTAATGCCCAGCCTTGATAATGTATATATTGGTTATTCTGATTACTGGAAATTAGCATTAATAAAAATTAAAAACTAAAATTAATATTAGAGATATGTCATGTTCTCATTAAAGTGAGATGAGATTAGATTTTTAAATTGCAATGAGTATATATATATATTTTTGGGGGATATAATAAGGAACTATTACCTTCTATTTCAATTTCTTTTATACTGTTTATTATTTTTGGTTGTAGGCTTATCATTTCTCTTCCTTTTCTGATAAATAAATGGTCTAAATTGAATAATAGTTTATCTACACAGTTGATATATGACTGAAATATTGGAATACACAAAATATCGGATTCAAAATCACTTATTGACAATCCCTGTTGACAAATTTGTAGATAATAAATTAAAATAATCTATTAAGTAGCATTATTTATTTTAATTATATATATTGTTAAATTATAATTTTTTAAATATTATTAATTTAATAGGTATAAATATATATAGAGTAATGATCAGTGGCGAAACTATAAAATTTTAGCCCATGTGCAATATTATTTTATAGCCCCTAAAAATAGTTACATAAATAAAATTAAACAGTTACACATTACATTTATGATGTAAATGATAAAATATGTTCTAATAACAATATTTCTACCAGTTTTATAGACGATTTAGTTTAGTACTCTATACGGGAATAATATTGAAATATCTATAACAAAATAATAATATAATACATTTTATAGAAAAAATTCTTCGTAATAAAAATATTATGATTTTATTGTTATTTATTATTTATTATAAAGTAGTTTAAAATTATTAACAAAATAAAAAATTTTAATATACATGTTTTAAACAAAGTATCAAAATTCATGGGCCCCTTTTGGACTTTCTAGGCCCCAGGCCCCAGTGCAATGCACACCTATGCAACCATGTAGTTACGCTACTGGCAATGATTAGCAAACTACTAAATTTTGTTTTATGTCAATAAATCAATATTTTTTTAAAAAATATTTTTATAATTAATATTGTTTATTTAAGTAGATGTATAGATAACAGCGACTTAATAATTTACAACCATTCAAGTACATAAATCATGTAAATAAACTAAATTATGAAAAAAAAAAAATAGAGAACCAGGTATGTTAATATTATGTTACAGTTGTACAATGTTAGTTTAATAACTTACAAAATTTGAGATAATATTTTGTGGATAGATGCATCAGATTAGATCTGTCCACTTATACTTAACTCTAATAAATTTATTTATTTATTTATAACCCCTTCCCCCTTAGAGTGAATTAATTTAAAATAAAATAAAATATAATTTTCAATTTACCTGAAGTAATGAAGTATATTTAAGTTATATCTTACATGTAATCAAAAAGAAAGACATAGATTTACAGATGGTAGTAAATATTTCATTTTATATGTCAATACTAATCAAATGATGACCATAATATTATTAGTTCATATTCAAATATTAAAATATCTTACTTCTGGATATAATTCATAAAATATTCTGATAAATGCACATTGTGTTCTGTATGGTATCAATAATTCTTGAAGATGATTTTTATTTTTAGGTGGCCTTATTATGTTTGTTGAAACTAATAGCTCCATATGCCTGCTCAATTTTGAACTTATTAAATTAACAATGGAGTTTGTGTCTTCTGGATCATCTAACTATATTAACAAATACATTAATGAGATAAATAATAAATATTTTATTAAGTATATTATACTATTTACTTAAGTTAACATTGTAGAACTTAAAAGATTTAAATTCATTTTTCATTTTATATTTATACATCAGTCAAAATTTAACACATACCTAAATTAAATTGTAACAATAAATACCTGAACGACATCTGGAATACTTTTAAGAAATTCATAATGTGTATTATATCCAATTATTTGTATTTGTAGTTTTTGTGGTCCTCCAAATATATAAGTAATTTTTTTCCATAATTCTTCAACTGTTAAAGAGTATTGGCAAGCAACTAAAACGGAACGAACAACTAACTTTAACTCCGTAAGATTCGGACAACTCATCTTGTTGAGTTTACAATTTTTTAATTAAATAACTCTCATATCTATAAAAAAATAATATATTATTAATACCACTAATTTATAATACTGAGAAGTACCTATAACAAACATACGTAAATAATGTAATATTTTATATTATGTTATTGAATTCAAATCATACAATTTCTTCAAACTTTAAAGCATATTCCGTACTATAACTAGTGAACTCCTCGTCGGCTAATAAACTGTATCTATTATTAAAGAGTAAAAACTCTATGATGTATTGATATATGGAACACTCAATAGTTATCTGCTAATATTAATATAATATTTACCAACCACATTAATATAACATAGGTATAATCAAATACCTCAAATCCTGAATACGACCAGGAAATGAAATAAAATAAAATAAAATTATATTATTTAATTATTTTATTAATAATAAAATTAATACGTAGAGTGCGTTAGAACATTTAATATTTATTGAAACGAATAACGATAGTCAATGGTGAATGCCGAGAATGCCGAGAGACGAGAATGATAACAAAATTTCAGAAGCATGGCACATGGCAATCGATAGTGTGCCACTAGTGTATAGATAACTGATAAAGTAGATATTATCACGTATTAAGTCCCTGTATACACTGAGATACGTAAGAAATACTGGAGGCAGACTCGGTCGGCCGTAAAAACGAAACGTCGTGTTTGACGTTATACCTCCACCATCGAAGGGCAAAACATTTCATTTTTACGCAGGAAAATACGATGAAATTGAAAATAATGAATTTTTTTGTTCATAATCGCTGAGATATTAGCTCAAATGTCTATATAAGTAAATCATCTATCTCATACTAGGTACTAAAAAATAAAAAGGCAATAAACCATCAGCTGCAACAACATAGCAAAATTATCTAATAAAAAAAAACAAAAAAGAAACGAATAAGTGGATACAGATTTGCTGTACATTAAGTGCACTATTGATATCACTATTATGTGATATCATAATATATTTATAATAATATATATTTTAATATTAGGTATATTATTAATATTATTTTATATTTTTATTATAATATTATTAGTGATCACTATTATATATTATGGGAGTTTTAAATTTGAATCCAATGATAGGTAACATTGTATACAAAAAACGATTCTGAACGAAGATGATTTGTCAGCCTGGGATATAATTTCCAGTGGTTGGTGATAAAGGTGGATTATGTTTTAATGGCCTGAATATACCAAAATTTAAGTTCTTTTATAATTATTGTAAGCTAAATCTATGAAAAACTTTGTATTAAATTTTCAACTCTTACTAATATTTATTTCATGCCGTAAACATTTAAAAGCTGCAAACAAATATGAAAAATACAAGAAAACTTTGTACAATTTTATGCTAATGTTAATACATATTTATCTAAGTGGTTTAATTTCTCAGATGACAACATTTTTAAAGTGATTGTATGTTTATAATTAAACAATGAAATTTCCTATAATGATTTAATGAAAGTTGTTAATACATTACAGTTAGAAAACATTTCTTTAGATGGCCTTTTTAACGAGTACCTATAGGCGTGTCTACGGGTCTTGCCTGTCATGCACAGGCATGATCTGCGAAATATCTAACTTACATTATAAATTTCGGTATATCATATAAACTTTTTTCTTAGATTCTGATTTCATAATTTATATAAAAATTTTTGATTTTCATCATGTGGACTATTAATATCTATTACATTAATATATATTAAGATCATTTGTAATTATAAAAATGTTTGTAAAAAATATTTCAAATTATATTTTAAAATACTAAATACAATTTCATATTGCCTAGTTATTTATTTATCTAATAAAAGGAATATTGTTTTTTATTCCTAATAAAAAAGTAAAATTGATTTAATCAGTATTATTTAATAATGATAAAGCTTACTAAAAAATTTGGGGGTCATATTCTTTAACCAAAACCTAATTTTTTTTAGGGGTGATGGGGGGGGGTCAGGAACCTACTCCCTCTGAATATGCCACTGTTGTGCACGACCTGCGAATAAGGTCTGGACACGCCTATGTGAGTACCTATTGTATAATAAAACCTATTTTAAATAATGTTTATAGTAAAGAACAAAATGTGTACTCTAAATGGACAAATACCTATATTTTCAAGTGGTACCTAGGTACTAAAGAAAATTTCTAAAAATATATTTCTTTTAGTTTTTTATGTGTTAAGTACCTATTCATATATATTCATATTTCATCAGTAAAATAAAGCTAGACTAAAACGAATTTTAAACGAAATTTAAAAATACTTTTATTAAAACTAAAAAAAATACCTAATTAATTATAATTATTATTATTTTAAATCAAATTAGTTTATACATATTATACCTAAATATATAAATATACAAAATAGGTAACTAAAAGTGTAAATGTGTAATATCATAAAAGTAATATGTTTTATTTTATTTTATTATTATTCTTAATTATTAATACAATTAATGTAATAATTTGTTCCTACATTTTATCTTGTTATCTGTTGACCTAATAGAAGTAGGTACCTATTATTTAGTTTGTATTTAGATTGTACCTACCTATTAAAATTATTATAACACAAGTGAGAGCTTTAGCCTTTAATGCTGTATATTAATTATTTTACTTTTAAAATTTTAATATTAAGTTCTAAACCTAGGTACTATATTTTGTATAACAAAAATATTCACATAAATAATAAAAGAAATCCATATTTATATAATTATATTATCATTTAGAATTTTAAAGAGCTATAAAAATTGACAATATTTTATTTCATTATTTTAATAAATCAAACCTCATATGACATATTGTCAAAAAAAAATTGTGTCCCGTATTTCTTTACACTGAAAGGTGGTAACCCATGTGACTCTTAGTTACTTATTTATGCAAAATATTTTATGAATTATACCTACAAAATAATTTACAAATATTCATGATTATGACGAATTGTTGTCAATATTTGAACTTCAAATGCTAATAAAAATAAATTGTGCCTGTATTATATTCTTATAATTTTTTAATCACTATAAGAATAACTTTGAAGTAATTTTTTACGAAATTTTATTAGGGGGTCGCCAATAATTTTACACAAAATGAAAAATTTATTTACTATGAATATTATTTTATAGTTAACATAATTATAGTCTTACATAATGTTGGTAGGAAGGAGGGAAGGGGTGGGGATCGTATTATCAAATAAAATAATTTTTAGGGTCTTGGATCAAAAAAAGTTGCGCACCACTGACCTGGTGTACAATTAGGTACCTACTTAGGAATATCAACACCTTCTCTATTATTTATTTATACAGATTTATAATAGCCAATACCCATGTAATTTTTAAAAAAGTGTAGTTATTTTTAATAATTAAACACTTAATATAATAGTCAAAATATCATAGTATTCATCAATATCATCATAGGTATTATATAGTATATATTATATATAAGTAACAAGTAAAAATTAAAACCCTACCCATCTAATTAAGTACTTAGGTAGGTACCTACAGTTTTAATTTACTTATATAGTTATACTACTTAAATCTAGAAAATTTTTATAATTTTAATAAATTATTTAATATAGGTACCTAGTTTTTGCTTTTGAACAATATTTTACAGTACCTATTATATTTTTTAGATATGTAGGTAGTTCAAAAGTTCTAAAAAGCTTTCTGTTGCTATGAAATGAAAAATAAAATATAAATTTAAAATTTTCTAATTTACTTCTATGTTTTCATACTTATTTTTGTATAGTATACTGATCTAGATATTTGGAATAAACTATTTTATCTTCAACCACTTTCTTTTCACTGTTAATTAAATACCTACTATTGATTTAAGTACTTAGTTTCAATTTCAAATTATTATTTGATACTTCTTATTATTATTTTAAAATTCTTATAAGTTATAATAAATAGTTACATCAGTGACGGTTATACACGATGTTCAAGAGGAGGGCGAAAATGGGGAACTCCTCCAGAGCATTATTATAAAAAGTATATATATATATATATATATAAGTATTAACGTAAAATATGATCAAAGAAGAGCCCAAGGGGGGGGGGCGAACCACCTATCGCCCTCCCTTATAACCGCCACTGAGTTACATGCTATGTGTCTAGCCATAAGACCTAGGACAATTTTATTTTTATATTTTATTTATTTTAATTATATTATTAAATATTAAATTATTTAAGTTCTTGAATTTATCCTAATTGTTAAATATGTTACTTAACTATAGATGTATTACATTTAAATTCAATGATAAATCAATTCTGCAAAAAAAAAAAAAAACAAATCTGAGTAAAGATGAGTAAATCAGATGTGGACAAACTTCAACTTCACTTATAAAAAAACTCTAAAATTAGGTATGTATTTCAATTGCTATATCTATTTACATATGAGTAACTTTGGAATATATTTTCTAGTTTTTTGACCAAGAAAACATTATTATAAATATTAAGTAAGTATATCAAAAATGTCTTTACATATAGAATTACTAATAGGTGATAGTGGTATGTGTTAAGTTTCTAGAATTAATATTATTTAAATTACAACAAATTACATTTTTTTATTATATGATTGCATATTATTTTCGTTTAAAATTTCAAAAGCTCATAAAAACAATAATAATTACATTTAAAATAAATATTTGTTGAAAATATCACGTACCCATGGTTTATTCTTTTAAATTATAATGTAATTCAAAAATAACTTATGAAGGACCTTTTATAAAATGTTCAATCATTAATTATTATTATTTGTTAATGTTAAAAAATTGTATTAATTTTAAATGATATCACTAATTTCATTACTCCGCTCAAAATCTAAAAAGAATTATTAAATAATATTAATTATAACAATAATATGTAATATTATAATTACAATAGAATTAATATAGGCACATATTTATAAGTTAAAATAAATATATTTTATTTCTCCATAAAAATATATCATTTTTATGAGTTTTAAATTTCTTGAACAGTAAAAAAATATTCTTGTTTTGAGAAATAAAAAATTATAATTTATAACATAATAATAATTATATAATATATACCTACAACCTATTTAACATTTACTAATTTTTATTTATTAATTTTACATATTACCATAATGTTCATTATTTTATATCTTGTTTATAAAATAATATCATCATTAAAAAATTAGTCATAGGGTAAATTGAAAGTAAGAAATCATATAGGTAGTATGGTAAAATATGTATATATATTTATATGAATAATATAGATAAAAATTAAATCATATATTATTTTATTTCTCTGACAAAATGTAGTTGATATTTTACATATTAGTATATTGAAATATAATATATGATATATATATAAATATAACAGTTTATAATACATTTGAACTATAATAAATAATGAATTCAAAACAATTTTAGTATGTCTTTAAGTAATTTAAATTACTCAAATTATTAATATTATCATTAAATAAAATTTTAATTAGAAAAAATAAATTGTAATTATAACAGAAAAAAAAACTTAAAACTTAATTAATAATCTATTAATTATATGGACAACAATATTGTAAAATTATTTCATAAAATATTCAATCAACAAATATATTGCACACTCAAATTACTCTGAAAACAGATCACAAAACTTTCAATTTTAAAATTGCTCATACATGGACGGTATACATTTGGTTAAATATAAAATTATACTTACATAATAAAATACAAATACATAGGTATCAATGTACATTTTTATCAAAAATAATCCATTAATATATTAGTCGGAGTATAGAAAGTTAGAATAATTAATAAATATGCCACTATGTATTACTGGCTAATACTCGTTTAATAGTTGTTAAATATTGTTCTGAGAGTTTTAACATAATATGCACCAGATTTTAATTAAATTATTCTAATTCCTTAAAAAACTTATTAAACAATATTAACTTTGACTTAACTGGCTGATAATTATAAAATTAAAGTGCTGTTTAAAAATACACTAGATGAAATCATACATGCATTGTAATGTTCGAACTAGCTCTTGCTAATTAGTTTATAAAAGTGATGGTCATTTGGTTTATAAAGTTCCTAAGTAGGTATTTATCTAATTTTCAAAATTTGTTCATGTATAATTTTGAAAACAATTTTTATACAATACATACTTAACCTATTTTACAAACAATTAAATGACTTAACCTAGTGATAATAAATCAACTGTGATAAAAAAGCAAAAATTCATAGAATTTTCATAAGAACCAGAAAATTACTTAAATATTGTGATAGACATGCAAGAGTACTTAATTTTGAACATTATAAAAGTATGTACTATATAATATGTATTGTGCATTGTGTATGTGTGTATATTTTTTATCTATTTAAATACAAAGTTATAATGCTTTTGATAAAAAAAAAAAATACATACATTAATTATAATATAATTATATATTATGTTGTATATATTATACATCATATTACCCTGTACATTATAATACAATTACAAAAATATAACAGTTGCTATCTTATATTACTATGTTAAATACCATTTTAGGTATCTACTATAATAAATATATTATTAGAACTTAGCAAACATGACACTTAAAAATTTGCTTTGGATATAGTTAAAATCTTAAAAATAAATACATAGATAAAAAAATATTTTCAAATAATTTGTGCACAGCATAATTACAATTATAAATTGTAAAAAATATCACGTGAATAATACAATTTATAAAATTGTTATAAATGTGATTTTGTAAAACATAACATTGTCAGTTTTATTTTGAACAAAGTTTGGTGTCAAGGTAACATTTTTATTATTTATTTACTATAATATTTCGTTTTTTTTTTTTTTGATTGTCAACAATGCTAAAAAAAATATACTTCACTACTCGAGATCTATGTATTTTTATTTAAATTATGATGAATTGTTATCAATATTACAGAATGCATATGAACCTGATAACTAAATTGTTAAATAAACTGAATTACATACCTACAATAAAACCATTACTTGGATGCATTTGAATTTTTATACTCAATAAAAGATATGATGAATAATACATTACATTATTTTGTTATTATTATTATTGTTACTACTTATGCAATATTTATACATAGGGAATAATGTAATATGTATTATATAATATTATGTGCAAATTGTTTTGTGTACATTCACAAAATAAAAAGATACCGAGTATAAACAAGTTTTTTTTTAACGAGTTTTTCGGATGGCACACTAAATATAGTGAATTTAACGATTATATTAGATTATACTTCAACAAACAATATCCTATAATATTATATTATTTTAAATTTCTGAATTATATGAATCATACGGTAAACTCAACATTTTAATCAAACAAAATATAACGTATATTTGAGTTTTAAATAACTGTTTTAACAACGAAAATAAATACATAAAATATTATGATTTTAGCTTACTGAAAACGATTTTATTACGATACGGGTTATTCGAAAATTGTATAAATTAAAATGAAAATTAAACATATTTCTGGAAAGATAAGTAAAAAAAAAAAAAAGTTACAAATAGTTCGGTACTCTATATGTAATATTATATAATATTATTACAGTATACGTTCGTTGGACCAAAATTGGCACAAAACCCATATACATATTATAATATATTATACGCGTAAAAATAATTAAAAATTTTGATTAAATAACAAATAAATACGACCAACGAAACGAAAAATAAAAATAAAATAATAATAATAACAATAATAATAATGATGAAACGGATGCGCGTAAAATATGACGTGGTATCTTAACAATTAAAATAATAATAATAATAATAATAATAATAATAGTGTGTGTGCACGCCGTCAGCTAGACGTACGATACGATGTACCTACCTAATGTTATATTATTTTACTCACATAAACGACGTCTTAAATAATATTATCATAGGCGCACTGCAATACAACTGTTAACAATGTTGCCTCGTCATTATGATATTATTATTGTGATTAGTACCTACGTATAATACGTCAGTACGTGCAATTAAATCACAAGACGTGTTGTAGGTACAACTATAATAATATATAGGTAATTATACAGTGATTGGTATGATGCGACCCCCGAGAGTCAAAAAACCATCCTGCGAATTCTCTATGTGGTAGCGATGAGTCGTGAATCGTTAGTAAGTATACGAATTTCTTCACAAAACGTTGGCAGGAATACATTTTTTCTTCGTTTTTTTTTTTCTAGTCTATATTTATTATTATTTTATTCCGTCAAGTCGACGCGAGTCGCTTTCTCGAGACTTTACACGGCCGTACTCTGAGTCTGTATCCGAACTTTTTTCACGCTCCCGTTCCGGGACAGGGTCGGTGACGTACCGCTGAAACCGGGGTTCTGTATACCCAGACCGCCAACGCCTCCTCCAGTCCCGTTTCCGTTAGCCGACCGTGGTTTCTTCAGGCTGGACCGCAACGGGCTGCGGATCACTGGCGTTATCGACGAACCATTTGAGCTGAGTGTAGTGGTCATCGACATCGTACTCCCGTTGGTCGTGCCGCTCAAGTACGGCTTTCCACTGGCGTCTGTCACTGATATTTTACCACTGCCGCCGACGCCCACTCCTCCTCCTCCTCCTGAAAATATACAATACATAACCGTTCAGAAACAACACTTTTTACATTATTTTAGATGATGAACAAACACGCGCAACAGTGGGTCATGCCTAATTGAATATTTACCTAATATATATACATAGGTACATTTAAACGATTTACACTGTTAAAAGTACGGTGTTTTAGACAAAAATAATATTTAAACCTATTTTAACATATGATGATATTTTCAGTTTCTTAATTTTCTTAATGACTACACCCTTAATTTTTAATTCTATCTATGTCTACAGTCTAAACAATTGTCCGAGAACTTCAACGTATATATTATGTACATATTTTATGAAATATTGAAACAATTTTATTATTTTTAACTTATTACCTACTATTTATTATACGCATTAAATGCATATTGATTAACCGATATAATGAGTAGGTCTAGAATTCAGATTACCTAATTATACAACTAATCTAGAGAATACGAAGATTTTTAAAAGCATTACGTACGAAATAAAAACCAAAAAACTAAGTTTTATATTACAATAGCCAATAGGTGAACCCTATGAACATTTTTGTTGAATTGTACAAATTATTTTGACATTATTCTACGACTGTATAGTACAATACGTATAGTCGTTAAAAAACTATCTTACAATAGCAAACACGTTTTATAGAATAACTTTCAAGTTTCAACTATAGCAGAAAAAATAAAGAACATTTTTGTTATGTATTTATTTTTTGAATAGATTGAAATAAAAGAAAAGTATAAGAATAGTTACATAATTTCATGGTTATAACTACATTTTAATATTTCTAGTTGAAAAATGTTGAAATTAAAATACCATTAGCCAAAACATGTTTTATGATGTGTTTATATGTTATTATTATTAACTCACTTGGATTCATTGACCTCTTCTCCTTAAAGGCAGGATTATTGAATGTGGTAGCTTCGACACCAGATGGATCACGGTTACTGATGGTTGGGTCACCGCCCAAGCGACGGGAAAATATTAAATCATATATTGCTGCCACGAATAGTAAAAAGTTCAATATAATTAAGCCAATCTGTTGAGTAAAAATATCGGTTGTTATTTGTTGATTATAATGATAGTATTATACATTACACTATTGTGCTATTTGTACCTATAACATATACATTTTAACAAAGAATCATTTTAGTAATCCATCTGTTTTCATTACAAAAAAACGCATTTATAGACTATAGTATTCACGATAATATATTTAATAGTAATAATAACATACTATATAATGCATCATTATTAACGTTTAACGGAAGATAAAAGAACCAGTTGCGTCAATTTAGAAAATAGATCAGCAAAAGAATACAATTTCGCTTAGTGCACAATATTTAATTGTATAGTAGGTACGAGACATGAGTGAGTATATGACCAAATATTGTGTTTGAAACGATATTGCGTTTTTTATTTTAGAATATACCTACAAATGGGATGGATGATGTCCGTGGAAAACTTTTTTAGAAAAACCATGCACAATTACTCTTTTTTCGTTTTATAATAAATTTTGTTTTATATAACTATTAATGACACGCCATTTTGAAAAACTTAATATTATTACGAGTATGATATTAGATTTACTTAATCAAAGTTATTATTGAATGTGACTGCGTAATTGCTTTCAAATATAAAAATAAAAAAAACTGGAGAAGTTGTTCCGCTTTACAGGTTTTTAGTATAGGTACCTATATAGTCGTTGAATTTGTCATGACGTAGTAATAAAATAAGAAATAATATTACCATATTATATATAATGTTTGATTTAAATTCAATGATAAATCATTACATATGAAAAATGTAAAAATTATTTTATGAACATTTTTAACATTCAAAAATTTAAAACATGTCACTTAAGATAAAAAATACTTTTATATTTTTTGAAAATTTAAGCCTGAAATTATAATTTTTTGAATTAAACAAAAAAAAAAATTATATTTAAACATAAGTACTTATTTCCCGGTGTTTTTTGTTAGTATTTTACAATTATTTTTAAAAGTATTTTTATTACTTAATTATTTTTACTTTTAAAAATAGATATATTTATAATTTGTAATAAATAAAGGTAGGTAAATATGTTCTCGTACAAATAACAATTATGTGCATATGATTTAGACTAAAATTGATGAATAAAACATTTAGAGCATTATTAACTAGAATTATGAATACCTAATTAAAAACAAAAAAATATTTCATAAATATAATTATATTGGGACATTTATGTTCAGTGCCTAAGTACCTATGAAAGCAATTCATAATTTTTTTATGTAACCTCCCATTTTTATTTAATAATATGTAAACGAGTGAGTACGTATACAATATGCATTTGTATATCAACCTATTTACAGTATCACAGTATAATAATTACATATTATAATTATATTGTATCGTGTTATAAATTATGTTGCACATTATTAAAATACATAATACTATAATAGGTATACTACTTAAAAAGTAATACTTTTGTGTTGTGGAGTTTTTTTTTTATATATATACTTATCATTATCCATTATATATATATATCATATGGTTCTCACTAACTAATGAAGTACACACTGCACACTAATACCAGTTAACTTAAATATTCCGAGAATAGAAAATAGGAAAACAATTTGTCTTATTTACCTGCATATAAAACGATTCTCCTCGAGTCACTTGGTAACTGTTGTCTTTGTCGTCGGTTTGAAGGGCGAATAATCCAGCTGCGATGATTGCCAGTAGAGCTATATACAAAGAGTAAAGTCATCGGGTTAGGCACTTCATTCGTGTATGTGCATAATAGATTTGTCATCATAGTATGGTATATATTATTTTTAAAATATAACGTAGGCGTGTATGGATAATAATATTATCATAATATATTTACTTGCTGCGAATGCAAACACCAATTTGGTAACCACGGTCTTACTATAGGCGAACACGACTTTTTCCTTTGACACTACCATGGCCAATTGTACTATACTCAGGATGCAAAACACGGCCAAGCTCAGTGTACCCGCTATGGCAAAATATCCGGCTACCTTCACCGTTTCTATCGGAAAACACCAACAATAATATTATTATAATAATTAACCGGCAATTTACATAAAGAGCTCCCACGCATCTTAGCGGAAACCGTTGAAACACAATGTGAACGTGATTACTTACCCACAGGATGAAACCTGGATATCGAGTCACCACATTTCGTTCGTCCATAGTACGATTGTTTGCACATTTGCCATGGTCCAAAATAACCACGATCGATTCCCGAAGTCCCGATTTCGGCTGCAACACATTACAAACAAAAGAATTTGTTATAAAACAAACGATAATTATATCAAGATATTCATAGAGCAATTCAAATATTTTGTTAAGTATTCCGATAACAAATGCAACTTATTCTCACAAATGTAGTAGGTATACAATTAAACTTAAAATGAGAACATTTATTGTGCAGTAGTTACATAAATCATTAATATTATTCGTTTGTAAACATATAACATTATAATATATTGTACAAAAATTAAATAGTAAGATCCAAAATTTAACAAAACAGAAATACTACACATGTGGCATAATTATTTCGAAATGTATAATAATAAGTTACTTTTACGTAAATTTATTAGACCAAAGTGTTCATCCAAGTTGTGCAGTAAGTAATATAATTGAAATAGTGAACAATAATATAATGTGCCTACTGGAATTAATTAAATTATTATTCAACTTGAAAATGTTAAACATGTAGGTATAATAAAGTATAGAAATAAATCATTTAATAATTAAATATTCTGTTTAATTATGAGTAATTAATAACCGATAGGTACATAATATTAATATGTTAATAAAATGTAACGCCTTTTCTCATCCTTGTTAATTAGCGTAGAGTGTATATATATAAAAATCAATCACGCTAGGAAATGTATACTTGTACCAAGAAAATATTAGGATGTAGATTTACCACAAGAAAACCTTCAAATTGACATTACATAATATAACAGTATTAGTTATACAATTATAGGTAGGTATGCTATATTAATACATTATCACGTTAAACAGTTATGTGGGGAAATGTTGCAGCACTCGTATTTAGTGTTGTTGTTAAAGTATTTAAATATATTTATTTTTTTTTTTTTGTAATTCAACAAATTTAACTAATTTAAGTAAACTAATCAAATATGTACACTATAGATATTAGATATGGTATTTTGTATTTTTGTTAATGTGGAAAATACTTTATAATAATAGTCAATAGGTATGTTAAAATTAATAATAATTATTATTATTTATGACTGTACTCGTATATAATAAATTAATATCTATGAAAATAATTTGTCCTAATCATCAAGTTGTGTTTTAATTAATATATTTACCCAAAATAAAAAAAATAAATATTTTTAAAACATCATTATTATTATTTATTTTTACACATTTGTAATTATAAAATAAATGCATTTTATATGGAATATTTAATGAATGTAGTTCTTTTATAACGCATGTAAAAATAAGTAATAAAAGTTAATTTTGTTTCCGTGAACAAATCAGATATAATATGAAACCTTAAAAAAGAAATTAAAATTAAAAATATTGAACATTAAACGTAAAAAATATAAGTCAAATATTTGTTGTGTTATTTTTAAACAGATATTCTTTACAACTACATATTAAAAGACTAAAGATTTCTTAAGCGTACCTATAATAAATTGGACTTTAGTTAATACTGGCATTTTAACACCGACGCAACGGAATTACTAAAAAAAATAATTCTGGAATTTATACATTTTTTATATTTAATCATATTTTAAATTCTTAAGAAACTAGGGAAATTACAAATGCCTATATGGTTTCAGTGATTTTTTTTTCTGTGGCTGACAATATAAAGTGGTGGTTTTAAAGTTTCAAGTATGAAGTAACCGTGTTAATAACTTTTCTTAAAATTTATAAGATATAATTTTGATATCATTAGTAGTTTTAACGATTATAAGGAATAATAACCAACTCTAAATAAATATAATTGTTAAAAATATTGAAGTATCTATGCGATGTTACGATGCCCACGATCGCGATGCCTGCACATGAATATCTATAATTCAATGTAGGTTCTCCATTTTAAATTGTTTTATCGAATGTAAGAACTAATCATACTAAAATCGCTTTAAAGAGTTTACCTTTAATAACAATATTTCTATAATAAATACCTATACAAATAGGCCTCTATATCAGTCTATTCTGCTACGATATAAAACGAAGTAAGTCAAAATATGACCTCTGAATTTATACAGTACCTACAGTGTTTTTATTTTTTTGGACATTTAAATATGTATCCTTAAAATGTTATCAAATTAAAAGGATTTATTGTTCAAAATACATGAATATTAGATTAGAATGAAATTAGTATACAAAGATAGTTCGTATATATAGTATATACGATCCCGAAAAATAATTAGCTGATTGCAGTTATTACTCTACAATAGCATTTTTATCCATACATCACGTACGTATTGTGTTAGACCTTATGATTTTGGAAGAATTTTTAAATTAAATTATTTCAAATAGTAATAAAAAAAAAGAATAGCGTATTGTGCTGTAGTGTAAGCAAAAAAAATGTTCAAATACGATTGCTAAACAACTTGGGAAGAGATTTTTATATTAAATTATAAGAGTTATGTAAGTTTTAATAATAGTTTATAAGTTTATTGTACTCAATATTAGATTTTACTTAGGTATTGATTTATTATTATTTTTATATTAGTAGCATTCAATGTGAAATACTCAATAAAAACATATTGTTTCACTGAGGTAAAGTAGTATAGTAGTTAGTTTAGTAGTAGTTGTTAGTAGTATAGTAAGTACACGTTTTGCACTATTAACATTTTAATAGGTATATTATATAATTTACAATACTTATATTATTTATACATCTTATATAATTATGTAAGTAAACGCTAACGCATAGTGTAAATCAATTGATATAAAACTTTGAGGGTGATTTTTACCTTTTGGTAGCGATTAGGATTAAATTTGTGTATTTTTTAAAAAAAAATAAGAATAATTATTATAATTTATAAGATTAATTGTTTGGTAACCTTGATTACGAAAAAGTTCGACACCTTCTGTACAGTAGAGCAGTCACCTAGTTATTTGACAGTCTTTTTCTTTTGTTAATTATTGTATTGTAAATTTTAATATTTGTATATCATTTTTTATACAAAAAATTATTGTCCATTAAATTTGTTTTTAATATTATTAAATTGTTTGAATGTCAATTAACGTTTACACACAAATGTTATCGTAGTTACAACGTTATATCACTTACATATTATACTAATCACTGCACAACTATTTGTGTTTGGGTTTTTAAATTTATTTGTTATAATTCATAATGTCTGTACTCTGTACAAAATTCTTGGATAGTAAAAACAATACGTGTGATCTTTATAATACTTTAATCCATGGCAACTGTAAATATTGTAATCCCTGTAGTAAGCATGCGATGATAAACAATAATAGTTTGTTTTACAAACCATTCTATCAGGTTTAGTGTTAAATAAATCTTAAGCTACCTATATATGATTTGTGAAATAAATATTATGAATAACTATAAGTATATTGTATCTAAAAGTGTATGTTTGTTTTTAAAGTATATATTATATATTTAGAGAAAAAATAATAGTTTAAGTTCGTTTCATCTTTTGTGCTAGTTATTGTTCTTCATATTGTTAAAAGAGTCATGTTTTGCTGTAGAATATTGTAACTATGTAACATTAAAGGTGTAGCTAGAGTTTGTTGAACCTAAAATGTTTAAACATACCTATTTCTAAAGTATTTAAATTATGTTATACACGTGAAAACTACTAATAACTGACAATATTTAGTAAGAGTATAATACAAATAATAATAACAAATTATTAAACTATTATTAAAACAAATTGATCATAGTAAATAATGTGTTATTTACAAATCATAATTTAACCTTAAAAACGTGTGTTTTTTATTCTGGTTTCTTCAAGAATCGAGTATTTTTGATTAGCTTTATATTCACAAGAGTTAAATTAATACACTTTAATTTTCTGTTATTTTTATTCCTACAAAGTGATATTCGTTTTGGAAAATTTTTGAAATACGTCAAAACAATATATGTTTTTAAACTGTGATACATAGAAATATATACCTAATAATATAGTATATAGATAGTAGATACTAAGCCAAAAGTATGAATTATTTAAAAATTTGTACTTAAATTAACTGTTTTGATTCCTGATACCTACTTACAATTTGTTTTGTATATTTAAAAAATATATATAAACACGAATAATAATTATTAATTCAATAATTCATTACTTATAGATGTATGAAATATTAATAAGAGTACCTAGTTACAATTAATTTTATTATTTAAGTACTTAAATATTTATATTATTGATCATTAGATACTTGTTATATATTAAATACGTTTATAATTAATTATGTGTATAATAACTCAATACATTTCATTAAATATTTTTTTTAACAAATAATAGTCTATTACATTTTATAATTTAGGTACTATTTAACTGTATTTATATTTATATTTTTTAAGGTTTAAGCACTTTTCATTAGCATATTTAACGATTTATGTACTAACAATATTGTTAAATATTGTATAATATTTGTTGAATATTCAAACCATCTGAATGATTGGTTAAAAAAAAAAATCAACTCTGAAATTAATAATGTCGTATACATAATATATTACAAATATTAAATATTTAGTCACCACAATGTGTGTAAAATATAAATTCGAACACTGTTACATTTTATTTAGCATCTATTTGAATGTTGGACAATACTTAATTTTATGTAAATATGAATGTGACACAAATACATAATATACTTGATAATAAATGGATTATGGACAGGTAAATAATATAAATAAGAAGTTGAAGATTTAAAAATGTGTCTGTTATAATAACTTATAAACACCGAAAAGAAAGCTGATATAAATAGTTTGAATACCTTTTTTTTCTGACATGAATAGGTATAATAATAATATAATATATACTTGTAATATACTTAAGTAACTATAAGGGGAAATTAAAATAGCTTTATAATTTTTCGTTTGTTTCATGAACTTGCTATAAATATTTGCAACTATTTTTCAACTTGTTTCACGGTTGTTCGAAAATTTAATACTGTACAATAATCTTCTAGATGTTTTTTCTTTAATAGCAGTAATTCTACAACGTCGAGTTGGCAATAGATAAGTATAATTTTTGTCGCTTGAGAATACTGCACATATTTTTTTCTACAGTCTGGTAGTACTACGTGCGAAAACGAAAAATATAGAAGGGAGCGTAGATAACGTCATATAGAATATTAAATTCACCAGAATTGTGCGTATATTGAATAATACTATAATAATATTTTAACACTACCTATGTGAATGAAAACGTGATTCGGACCAGATTACAAATGACCTAAATCAATGACTGTTTTCATTTATAATATTGCCAACTATTTCTAAGCGGCACTTCACCGGTATGCCTTTTTTTTTTATATAACTTGAACGAAAATTTTATTACACACGTTCAATTATAATATATAATAATATACGCGTACGTATGCACCGCGTATCTATTCCTAATCATTATACTAAAATAATATTATATCCTTTACGGTCGCGAAGTCGATTATTCATCTGCGACATTGGTACTGACGATCGCTTGCAATTTTCTAAGACACGATCTATAGGTTAGATACACGGACGATGGTTGGATACTGGACAGGTATAGTCATATAATTGAACGAGTATGCCCTTGAGCGGCAAATTATATTATTTCATCGAAAAACTTTATACTAGGTATCTATTAATATGCGCTTATATTATTACTACGGACAATGTGCAAATAGTATAACAGTACATCCGTTTCACGCTGTTTTACGCGAGCTCGTAAAGTATAAAATGCTTATTACGCGCGCGCTCTTATAGTTGGATAAGTAAGTATACCTAGATAGGTACAAATACTTGGGTAAGTACCAACGACTACGGCGTAACCGCATAGCAGCGGATCGCGTGACCGAACCGTTAAACTTTTACAATAAGGTTAAACCGTTTCGGTGGCGGCGTCGTTGGGAATATTACTGTGGTCGATAGGAAACGGGCCATGAACGAATGCATTGATGTACTATGTGTATACACTATATACGTGTTATACCTGCTCTTAACTCTTAAGACAATATTATATTTTGTATATTTATATATATATATAATTTTATAAAGCAGCAGCAGTTGCAGTCGACTTGTGTATAACTGTGGATTTAGGAGAAAATAATAATAATAATAATAATAATGGTACGACAACAATACGATAATAATAGGTAATTATACACTTTGTATATAATAAAATATACACGCGACTTATTATAGTTGTCTCGCTAATAACGCAAGACGAACGCTATCAATTCGCACGATTTGTTCTTATTCGTTAATTACTATGAATGCCATAAATTGCATGTATCATATAATACTAATAATAATTATTACGAATTACGATCAATGTTAAACGATGACGACGACGAGGATCGATTTCTTCGTGTAATATAGCGATATATCATGAAAATTGGAAACGAAATCGATTAGTTTCGATCAATTAGGTACCGCACGCCCGCACACAATGTCATACAAGCTCAATATTTTTCGACTATATAATATTATGTTGTGAATAAAAATAAATACATTATAGAACTTTAATAAATGCTTTTTTTTATAAATTATAAATTATGATAAATTTAGCCGAGTTAGAAATATAGGCTTAAATCTATATTAATAGTAATTTTAATTTCCATTAATTAATATCATGTCATGGAAAACTTTGACAATCTTTTTTATCATTCATAAAAAAAAATATTTTGTTTTATAATAAAATATCATAATCGTAAAAATTTAATTGTGAATTATTGATACATTTCGATATAACAAAAATACAATAAAATAAATGTTATTTTTTTAATTTTAAAATACAAATAAAATAATATTTTGTACGAATGAAACGATTCGTTTGCGTTTACAACATACGGGTGCGTGTCGATTGTAATAACGAACTTTTTTTTATCGAAATTATTGATTCAAAATCTTACTTTTGTGATGTACATATTTTGTTTTTAAAACAATATATTAATGGTATTATACTGAGTACGTTTCATATCACTAAAACTTGTTCATAAATCGATTTTTAGCAGACAGTAACAGTGATTTGTTTGTTATATAAATATAACAAGAACAAATGTTAATTTTTCGTCTCTCTCTCAAGAGAGTTTCTATTGTGTGATGTACATAATTTTCTCAACTACTACAGAAATACCTGTCATTCTCGTTCTTACATTTATAAATTGTATGCAGTTTACTTGATCGTTTTGAATGTTAGATCACGATTATTATATGACGTTGTTTCAATTATATAAAATGAAGTATTTCGTTAGTAATTTTCATGTAACTACATTACAATGTGAATATAACGACGGTTACTCTTAAAAATTACTGATAGAACTTCAAAGGAGGAGAAGGAAGAGTAGAAAGTGTGAAGTTCAAATTTTTATACTGTCAATATCAATTCATAAAAGAGGTGTGTAAACCTATCAAACAGTCAAATAAAACATGTAGGTTGTAGGTAATATCTAATATTTGCCAACAATAATAAAATAAAAGTTAAATTATTTGATTTAAACATTGATTATTTGCATCTTATATGTACAAATGTTGCAATTGAAATATCAATAAGATAAAATAAAACGACGTGTGATACAATATCCTAAGTACTAATATATATTTGTACATATAATAGATAAACTACCCTTTTAAAAAAACTATTTGATAATTTTGATATTATAATTGCCAATTGCAATGTACAGTAGAGGGTAGATTTCAGTGATTTTCGTAGTGTTTACATACTATTCTATAAAAAAACGTAAGAAAATTAGAAAACGACCTGTTTATTAAAGCACAATCAATATGTTCTAATTTTCTACCAAAAACATAATAAATATGAGTTTATTAGATCCACCTTCTAACTTCAAAAAAAAAAAAAAAAAATTACCATAGTCATAAAAAAATAATTAAGATTCAACATGGTAAAAATAATATATATTCTCGCTTTTGCTCATAATTTAAAATGAATTGGTTATTATTCTATATTATGCTTGTGCCTAATGTTTCTACAACTTCTTTGACATCACGAGTGCACTCTCCCTCCCGGAGCGGTTGTTCGGCTAAGAATGTGTATTCTTCAATTTATTCGATAGGTACGCGAACTAATCAAACCGTAATATTAATTTGAAAGGATAGGGAGCAAAAACCGTATTATTATCTTTGTAAAAGCGCATATGAGCATTCTATAGAAGTGAATATAAATTCGTCATGTGTATATTCCGCAATTCAAGTTCTGTACAAAGACTCAGCCGGATACAAAGAGGGTTTTTCTCACGACACATAAAATAACCAAGGACGATGAAATTTAACACAAACATACCATCCATTATCGTGTTTTTAATATATCTATAACACTCAATAACGTGATAATAATATTATTTCAAAATAAAATATTAATTATTGTTATTGATATTTATCAAAAATACCTTTACACTTTATGCATAATATTTAATATTGATTTTTGAAACGTTTGAGTAGGTAAAACAGCTGTGAGGACATTTAAATTTTATTAAACGAAACTATAACACAAATTAAATTTAATAGTTATAACAATACTGGAGGATTCAAAAAATAATATATTTAGGAAGGTATAGTGTAAAAATCTTTATTCGGTAGCTATTTTTAATGGCATTTAAAAGATTTGTTTTAGAAATAATAAATAAAAATACTGAAGATGTCTCTCTATTGCACAGAATGTTTCAAACATACCTCGTCATTGAGTATTAATCACTATGGATGTGCTAAATTTGAAATCAATGATAAATCGTTTTAATCATTGCATACATACATACAACGATTCTGAGCCGAAACGGTCTACCACTATTTAGGAAATTGTATACAACAAATTAATAATATAATATATAATAATTGACAGATATTAAATTAAATATATTAAAAAAATTATGAATGTGAATAAATCATTATAATTATGTTAATAATATATTAACATAATTATTATTATTATTATGTTAATTTAACGTAATCAGATTATTATTTTCTATGACGTACCTACCTACCTATATATTTTAAAATATGTCTTTGTATTTAATTAATATTCTTTTTCCCATTCAAGTATTATTTATTGCTAAAAATAACCAAAGTTATTTTTTGAATGTACCTATATAATGTTTATATTAAAAGGAAGTATTAAAAATACAGATATTGTATTGAAATAAACGTTATATAGGTAATATTATAGTATATTATAATATTTTAGTATATTTTCATTGTTGAAATATTAATTTTCAAAGTGAATATAAAATTCAACTTGATATCAAATAATTTGAAAATATTTTAATAAAATATTTTTCTAAAATATGCACAAACAATAAAAATAAATCTATAGGTACGACGTTTCGAATAACTTTAAAATTATTGTTAGACTAGCAGGGAATTCGATATTCCATATTATTAAATAACCACTTTAAATACAAATAAAAAGTTCTGTAAAAATGTATTAAGGTTTCAAAATTGATAAAAGTTTTGAGTGCGTTACTGGTGCACTATATACATTTGATACGCTCAAGGTCCTTTTTAGATTTAATTAATTCAGAATTTAAATGAGAATATCCGAGTGGGTGGGTGTCGAGCACTCGTGCGAAGTCAAACACACGCACCCATATAATATAATATAATATATATATTTATAAGACCTAACTTACGGTGGCTTTGTTAGAAATACCACTAATGTTTATTATTGAAAAATAGTTCTTCGTTGAGCATTAAAACAACCGATTGGTAAAAATATCATACCGACAATCATAATATCATTTGTTTGTTACAGTGCACGTGCAACGATTTAAAAAATTCACATATTATATTATAATATATTACCTATTTCTATGATAATTAATAATACTTAATTATCTTTATTATGTTAACCTGTGGGTATCAGATCGACTAAGAAGAATAATATAAATACAAATATTATGGATAGCGAATGTATGAAATATTAAATATAAAATATTAATTATTAACGAGTACAGACATTTACGTACAATACGAGGCACGACTGAACGAGTAGGTACACTTATTATGAGTAAATTTGGAATAAATAGGATACAATATACTGTAGTTTCTGAAACATAAATAATATTATATGGTATTGGGAATATATTTTAAACCGTATAGCAATAAAAGTGGAGAATAATATTGTGCGGCTTACCATTATGTGCCAAAACTACCATTGACAATATTCGTATATAATTATCATCATGCGTATATTATATGAGTAGATGTAATATAATAATTTTGTGAACCACCTGTACAAATATAACACATTGTTCGGATTTTATTAAAATTGCATGTGTGCAGGAGTGGACGTTATCAGATCAGGTCACACGATCGATCTCCGTACACAATACAAAACCATATAATATTCTATAGGTGGATCGATGATAAAAACAGAATAATAACAATAACTCCGTACAATACTGTTTGAACGTCATATTATTTTGTTTTTGTATAGCGGTCATTGTTTTGGTTGTGACGAGACACATAAATAGGTAATACAGTCTACGGGGCGCGTTTATGTAGGCAATGATGATTACTATAATGGTGTATCGTCAAACTCGCTGTCTTATTCCGATCAAAGGCAAAAAGGATTAAGTTTAACGTGGGCGGGACATTATGCGGCAAGACAACGAGTTTAGTAACTATGTAATGTAAGCATACATATCTGTAATGCGTGAAGGAAAAACAATTCTGCGGAGGCCGATAAAAATGTAGTAATACCGTTCGAAAAAAAAAATTATACAGCGGATAACAAATTGAATATTAGAAATAATACATCGATTTGATCAAAATATCATGCGAATAATAAAACAAAGATATAAAATCATAAGTTATGTATTCGTTGTTAAGGTATTCTCAACCACGAAATGTTTTTGTTACATGTTTTGAATCCACAACAATTGGTACAATATTACGTATGCAAGAACTGATAAATATAATGAACTGTAGTGAACTTTTGTTATGATGACGTATATAATTGCGAATATAGACGTCAACTTTGGTTCATATATTATATTATACAACTACACTTTTACAATCAATAATTAGCTGTTTTCAGAAAACGTTAATAATCCGAATGGAATTATAGGTAATTGAACTGCATGCTTCTATAATAATTCGTTATAAATAATATTAATATTAAAAGTATATATTTTTCAGGAATTAAGTTCTCAACACTTATTAAAACAAATCTTGTTACTTTATACAAAGGTTTTTTTTACTGAGAATTTTTTTTTTATATTTGTATAGTAATAAAAATATTTTCAAGATAATAATATTCATTAATAAAAGTACAACTGATTTGGCGTAATGGAATAGTATAAAGTGTATAAAGTTTCACATATTAAAAAAAAAATTACATTACAAAATGTATAGATAAATTAAAAAAAAGTTTTTATTTTTATATTTTATTTTTTATTCTTTTAAAATTTAATTTATAAGTTTTTATTATTTACCTACTATAAATATTGTACCTATTAAATTGCATTTATTTTATTTACAATTTGTTTTACAAGCTTAAAATATCTTATGTATCTTTTAATATCTTTTTGTTTTAAACACAAGGAATATTGTAATAAAAAACTTCGCATCGCATTTTATTCAATTTGAAAGTATATTATTAAATTAAGGTATCACTACTTAGAATAAAAATGATAAACAAAAATACTATTATCTATAGTTTTATTTATCTGAAGCTGCTCTTTTTTAATCTTTTGATTTATAAGAAATTTATCAGTATTTAATTTTTAAATTAATTTTTTTGTTGTTACTAATAGTGACAACAAATTTAAATATTTTTCAAATGCAAATAATATTATTCTTTATAATTGCTACGATAGGTAATGATTCCGTAATTTTAATAATTTAATCACAATTAGCAGAATGAATAGAGGTTTTAACTATATTAACGTGTGTATTATTAGGGGAAAAAATTATACTGCGCTCTCTTACGTACTAAATTTTATTTATTAGAACTATAAATATTGTTTCAAATTCAGAACTGAAAATGTAAAACTATAATGAAAATATTATTTTTCATGAAATGAATTTTAGGTTTATTTGAATACAAAAATGTGAAGTACTCATATTGACTATATTGACATGGCAACAAAAAAGAAAAAATGAATAATATACATATTATTAAAAGATTTAAAGACTTAAAAGAATTTATAAGAAAAACAAGGACCAAAATTATCACACTGGATTTGTTTTAATATTTTGTTATTCAGCCAGGTTCACGAGTTCAACAACCTGATTGTATTCAGACAATGTGCATAAGCTACAAAAGTAAAATCCATGGCCCCCGTGGCATGACCACATTTTATTTACCTGTCCAACGTACACATATTTTAATAACTCCCCCTCCCCTTTATAATAGCTCTGTATCTTTATTTTTATACACCGGCTTGTAATTTAACAATGAACAAATTCTTGACCAAGATTAATGCATCAGAATTATATAATATTGTGTACTTGTATAAGTAATAAAATTGAATGATTTTATTGAAATCCAAAAATGTTTTTGTAAAATTTAAAACAAAAAGTTTAAAAGTATTATAGAAACAACAGCAAAATAAGTTGGAATTTATGAATATAGTATATCATCCTAGCTACAAGAAAGACAATTTGTAAGTGTATAGTTATATACGTATAACAATGGAGAAATACAAAGTTCATTTGTTAAATGCCAAAATAACGAACAGCATTTTACACATTTGATATTTATTTTTTTTCGTTAAAATTAAAATACTATTTCTATATAACTGACTCGCAAATAGATGCAAAAAAAAATATACCATTTTGTTACGGCTTTAATTTTAAACAAAACAGAAAATGTCAAGAAGTTTAGGAGGAATTTCCTGTGACAGCTGAAATTAATAAAAAAAACTTCGTTAACTTCATGTCAAAGACCTGATATGTAAAATACATAAACATTTTAAAATGCGTGATATTATCAAGGTTGAGTAATTAACTGCCATACTATATAATTGTTATTATATTTATAAATAATGTTCAACGAAGAGATGCATATAAGAACGACATACTGCACTGAATTAATTTAACTCAGTGTTTATACGCACACGGCACATTCCATTTGACGAACGAAGCTAAACATTTAAAATAAAATTTTTTGTTTTTGACAAGATTATATGTTGAGTTAGTATTTGGAAAGATAAAGCTACAAGAAATTCACGTGCTTTTCTAAAGAAAATGGGAAAAGTGAAAACAATAAAAAAAATAATTAACAAATTTTAATAAAACTAAAGTTAATAAAAACAGTTGGCAAAATGGATTCGCTCTGCAGTACAATAAGCAGGAACATAATATATAGGCGTATAGTGAGTTACTGTTATATTATGTAATATGGATGTGTTTAATTCAAAGTTCAATTTTTAGAGGAGGTGATTTGACAGCATATACCACTAAGTATATTTATTATTTAATGATAAATTTTTGTTATGTTACTTTTATAGTAATTTATTTTACTATTACTATTACAGTATAGGTTGATTATTATAGTACTTGGTGAAAGGGTAAAACGTAGAAATTACTTGTAATATTTTAATTTTATGACATAATCAGGAAAACAAAAACAAAACAAAAAAGCGGGTAAGTGGGTACCGCTCTGCTGTACATTAGGTGCCGTATGGATCATTATTATATATTATAGGAGTTTTAAATTTGAATCCAATGATAGGTATCATTGTATAAGAAAAACGATTCTGAACGATGATGATTTAGGATATAATTTCGAATGGTTGGTGAAAAAGATAGTTTATGTTTAATAGTCTGAATACACCAGAATTTAAGTTCTTTTATAATTATTATAAGCTAAACTTATGGAAAATCTCGTATTGAATTTTCAACTCTTAGCTACTTATACAAACATTTTTATGAATTATACCTACAAAATAATTTGCAAATATTCATGGTTGTGACGAATTTTTGTCAACATTTGACAAATGCTAATTACAAAAAAATTGTGCCTATGTATTCTTAAAATTTTTTAATAACTATAAGAATAACTTATGAGGAACTTTGCATTAAATTTTCAAAAATTTTGATTGGGGCAAAAAAATTTTATCGACACTTCAAAAAAACAATTCTCAGAAAAATTGAAAATTTTAGTTATCTATAAATAGCTCAAAAAAATAATTATTTTGAAAATTAAATCACGTAAAGAAAACGCCAATCTAAATAACTGGTAAAATTTTCATGTATCTACGACTTATACTTTTTGAATAATAACAAATATTTAAAATCGTTTGGGATAAATCGTTATCGTTACGCTATTTCGTAAAAATTTAAAATTCAAACGCACTTAAAATTTTCCCTATAATGATGCTTTGAGTTTTCGCTATAGATACTTGAAGGAAAACTTATGGAAAACTTAATGTTGTATTTTTAATTCTTAGTTATTAACACAAAAAATTTCATAATTTTTCAACTTCAAAATTACTTGCAAATTTTCGCGCTTTCGACAGATTTCGTAAAAATTTAAACTATAAACGCTTATAATAAAAAATTGTGACTAAAGATTTTTAATTTTTTTTAGCTGCAATAAGAACAACTCATAAGGAACCATGTAGGTATTAAATTTTCAACAAATTTTGATCATCCAAAAATTTTTTATCGACACTTTAAAAAAAAATTCTCATAAAAATCTAAAATTTCAGTAGTCTATAAATAACTCAAAAAAATTTTTGAAAATTAAACTGTATATAGATAACACTAATATAAATATTTGGTGAAAATTTCAAGTATTTATAGTAATTAGTTTTTTAATTACAACCATATAAAATAAAATCGATTTTGTCAAAAACTGGTTTTGGGTAAAAATTCCCGTTATTCCTTATTTTTTTTTTTTTGGTTTTTCCCGGTGCTTTTGAAAACTATTGGGAATATCAAAAAATAACTTACCCAATTCACCAACTACATTCACTTTCGAACTAGAAAAGCTACTCAAGTTGAAAATCAAAGCATTATTTCGACACGTTCTCGTATACACAGACACAAAAAAAAAACACACAACATTGTAAAATCTAATAAGAAAATAAACTGGAATATAAATGTGATCCTATTATTTTGGGAAAAAAAATTTTAATTTGTTTATAGTAATTTAAAACCTAAATAATAACTGTAAATTTATAATTGAACAATTTATATGCATATGAATTATGAATAAAAAATTAGACAGTTTAATACAATAGGTTCCTTACATATTTTTCTAAAAGCGATTAAAAAATATTGAAAATGCATTCATAAATTTATTTAATCAAAAGCGTTCGATTTTTGAAATGAAAAAAAATTAATTCATGAATATTATTTTGTAAACATATAGCATGAAAATCACCTCAACTAAAAATCGTTTTTCATCGTACATAATCAATTTATCACTTAATTCAAATTCAATACATCAGTTACAGTGGTCAACTCAATAAGAGATACATATTGTTGCAACAATACAAAAAAACAAATTTTTAAAATTTTGATTTGTAAGATAGTAAAATTGAAGAGTTTACATTTATTTTTATAAGTGTTTTAAGTTAAAATATTAAGAATATTGAATATTCAAATATACATATTAATAATTTATCTTAAATTCATCTTTGTAATTAAATAAAAAATATTAATCGTATAAACTTGAAAACCCCCACTGCTACTAAAATTATCTTTATCTATATGTAATATCGACAGTACAATTTTAAAAATATCTAACTAATTTTAAACTACTTACATTATTTAAATAACATTCACATCTTTGAATTTTTTGTATTATTGTTGGAAGAATTTAATTAAAAAATTTTAATATTTAATTCAAAATTCCTCAAAAATTGTTCTTACGGTAATCTGAAAGTATCAAATATATATATATATTTTATAGTCATTCATTTTACAATTTCAAAAAATTGAATAGGTATTTCTCTTTTTTATTTTATTAAAAGAGAAATTTACAATCAGTACAGTAATGGACTATAAGTAAATATGATAAATAATTAATATAATATATTGACATGACTACATGAGTGACACGATTAGAGGAAGAGGTCAATAGCAATAGTGCAACATATTCTTGGGACTTAGATTGTAATTTAAAAAGCATTTTTTTTTTTAATTTTTATTTTTATTGGTTGCAGGGAAATTTTATTTTAGACGTCGTGTATGGTTTTTGGGTACGGTGTGAGAGGACATATTTTTTATTAGTAGGCGTTTGTGTGGGAGTTAAGTTTGAAATAGAATAGTTTGTAGAATGTGATTGTTAGTTCTTTTTTAAATTAAATATTAAATAAAAAGTATTAATTTAAATTATTATGTTGTAATTCAAAAAAAAATTTACACAGAGACTGCATGATACATAAATATATATAATATATATTATATAGTATGTTGTAATTTAGTACTCTATAATGAGCTGACACAGGGGTCGCTTCAATAAATAAAATCTATATATACTATCTTGACGAAGTACCTTCAATGGGAGGTCTCTTCATTCCGTCATTCCTGTTATATTTATTAT
Source organism: Aphis craccivora (assembly GCA_009835225.1). Lineage (NCBI taxonomy): Eukaryota > Metazoa > Arthropoda > Insecta > Hemiptera > Aphididae > Aphis > Aphis craccivora. The sequence continues at coordinate 55,891 of VUJU01000714.1, read as the reverse complement.
TATATTATATCAATTAAGCTTATTGTTCATATTGTAACAGATTGCTAAATAAAGAATTAAGTAAAAAAAAAAAAAAATATATATAATATATATTAATGTTTATTTTTTACTTTCTTTCGTTCTTTGTCCTCATTAGACTCTATAACTACTGGATCAATAGAATGAATATAGACCTTGAATCAATAGATTTCTTAAAACTGGGAAGCTTCGTTTTTTGATTTATATTTTCATACAGGTTGCTAAAAGATGACTCACACATTTTGTTTCGGTTCACAAATATCGTATATTTTTATACATATAACTGTCATTTTTATAGATAATAAAATAACTATTATGTTTGGATATGATTTTATATCATTGTTTCGGGATGGGGTTTCAAATAATAATCATGTGATATCATTATAAAATACGTAAATTTATCATGTGAAGCAGTCTCAATACAAGTAGGTATTTATGAATTATCTTATTTATTCTAAAATTAATCCTACAAATTTTAAAATTAGTGAGAATAATTGTTTTAAAGGAACTAATTAAAATTTAAAATATAAACTAGTTTATATTTTGAATGTAATCTATCACTCTCCCCTACTGTATGTAACGACGTTGAAAATATTGAATAAACTGCGTTCAATTTTATATGTAAATCTTAAAAAAATATTTAGGCATTTAATTTATTATTTATGTAGAATGTTAAAGTAACATGTTAATTATTAAATATATTATTCTTAATGCTTGAGTTTAATAACGCACTTAATATTTAAAAAATGTAATTTAATTGAATACAATTATCAACGATATTTATTTTGCTTATTTTTATTCTTTTGAACGAGTTCAATAAATTGTTAGATGTCACCATATAATTAATAAACATAAAAATTACGAACATCATTTATAACTGTCCCTTAAGTCAATTGTCACCCATTTCCTTGACCTAGATACTTGTAATATATTAGTATTTACTTTTTAATATACTATACTTATATTTAACTATTTTAACCAATAACGTACCTTGCTCCCTAAGGGCCGTTCTTACAATATCCGATTAATGTTTACGGACACTTAACCGGCGGATTTCTGCCATTAATAAAATCTGCTATCAGTCGGTTAGCGTTAACCATCACTTTACCGGACATTGTAAGAACGGCCCTAAGTATTAGTTATTAGTGTTATTACATTAAAAAAAAAAAAAAAAAAACATCTTCTGATAATATTTATAATTTATTAAATTAATAATATGTTTAAAAATATTACTTTTGTACGTTTCATATAGTTTATTAATAGTCTTAAGATTTTGTTTTTATATATCCCTTATAAAGTTATAACATACGTAGATCATCAAGAAACCATTTAAATTAAAACTTAAGTCATCAGTTATAATAAATAAATGTACTAAATACTCATACTTATTATGTGAATAATAGTCTCAAAAACGAAAATGTTTTTTTTTTTATATTATAGATTTCTTTTTTTTTAACTACATAATATTATATATTAAAAATAATTTATGTATAAATCTTTGGTAGGTGTATATAAAGTTTTTGGCGTTTAGATTCGCAATTGACTTATTGAAATAGTAATTAATAAATTACAGACAATTTTCTGTTTTAAAACTTTAAATTACAGTCTACATAATATATAACTTAATTAAATTGAAGTTCTATAATTTAACCTACATACTTGTTTACTTATTTTAGAATATAATTTCTGTATTTTCAATTATACAACAACAATAAGTTTAGATGACAGAAAAACTGTATAAAAACGTAAAAATCCGAAAATTATCTAAGCATTTATTAATCTATACATAGTTAAAACAACTTAATTTAGATAAATTAGTGTCCCATCAAATAAATAGGTACTTAAAATTAGTACTATATATCCATATTAATATTTCAAAACACATGTTATTTCAGCCATAAAATATTTTATAAAGTCTGACCTTAATAATTATAATAAAAATAATTAACAATAAGTGTTATAGTTAAAATGTTTAAAGTGTCAAAAAGAAAAAAGGTATCAAATCGCATTAATTTTAATTTTTATATTTGTAAATAAAAACTTATTGTAAGTATCTATTTAACGATTTTATGACGCATTTGTATTTTGTATAGAGATTTTAATACTTGACATAAAACATGCACAATATTTAGAATTTACACAACTATTATATTAATCAAATTTATATTCATTTTCAAAACAATGAATGTATTATAAATTTATAAAAGAAAAAGAAAAATTTTCCACTCAATCATAGTGTTCTAATTACATATTTATATACTCTATGACTGAATTATATTTTGCAAATATAAAAAAATAGTATGACATGGTAGGTAACGGAATTTAATCCTATTAAATCATAAAAAATACCAAGAACTATAATATTATAGTTATAACTTATAACATACCAAAAGTAATTTATCAGGTAGAGTAATTTCTAAACAACATAAACGGAAACTATATATTATTATGAAATAAAAACTGTTAAACAATTACACATTAAAATACTATGATGATCTATACAGGTTATTGATACAATATAATCAACTCTACGTGTCCATTAAGCAAACGACAATATTTTAATGAGTCACACATAATGAATCATTGTTAATGAAAAATATACTTTAAGTATTTTATTTTAATGTTTACTTATCAAGTAACAAGTTTATTTTTATAACGTAGTAATTATTATTTTAAAATATGAAAAACTACTTCTCTTAATAAGAAACCAAATTATTTATCATCATAACATTATATAGATCGTTATTAATTATTAGATTATAAAATACACGTGTACATAACTACACATTGTAGAAAATACAAATGTTATACATTCAGTATAAGATTTATATCCTTATAAATAAAAAAAAATATACTAATATAACATTATGACTTTAATATAAACAAAATATAATTAATTTAAAAAATATTATATTATACAGTATTTGAAAAAAACGGAAGTAATTTAATTGTAAAAACCATTATTATACTAGCTTGAATAATTTTATACGAGATACACAATGAAAACTATGAAAAACTTAAGATTTCATTGTTTTAAAATTTAAGTATTAAAGACCGCCAAAAAATATAAAAAATACCATATAATTTGTTCTTAGTCAATATCGCGGACTTTATTTTAGTCCGTGGTCAACACATAACTATTGTCTGTTAAGAAAAACAATAAATTGACCTAGTTTGATAAAAATAATGTATAATGTATAGTATTTATATACACGTATACTTAATTTATTAAATACAATATATTATAGAACATAATATAATATGTCCTTGAATTAATATAATATAATATGCACAAACTAGTGAAGTAACAATTGAACATTTTAGCAACATTTCTAGATTAGTAAACACCTATGGCTGAGTGAGGGTTTGTCGGGTTTGATGTAAAGCTGCGTAAGTCTCTTCATATACATAGTTACTCACTTATAGATTGAAATTTTAATTAAGCAATTTAATATATATTTTTATCAATAAATAGACAAAATAAGCTAATTTATTGAGGTCATGAAAGTCGATAAACATATCTGTAGTATGTATCTCTCCCAACTTATCTTAAGTTCAAGTTCACCATTGACTTATCTCGCTTGTAAAAATAAAAATAATTTATTCAAGTTTACTATTACTTGTTCGTTAATATAATATATTGAAACGAAATTATAATCAACTTTATTAACAAAAATAAAAAACAAACATATTAAGAGAGTATTTTTTACATATAATATAATAATAATAATAATAATAATAATAATATGTAGTCATAATATTATGTTACCTATGATTCTTATGAATTATATTTTTAAATTTTTTCATAAGAACATACCTCCTTAAATAAATGTAGGAAATTTAAGTATCAACAAGAATTTTATAAATTTCAAAATCATCATAAATTTAATTTGATTTAACTCACGAAAAAATACAACAAGTATCATGATATTACACTATTAGGTAGGTACCTACCACGTGTAAAGTCTATCGTATTAGTTATATAAGTGAATACTTTATAATAATAATAAAAAAAAAAAAAAAAATAGTTTTGGCGAGTAATAAATACTATTAGAAATCTAGTTAATAAAATAATAACATAAAAAAATATCAATTTATTCCAGAATAAACAAATTGAATATTGATGGATCGAGAACATTCAGAATTATACTAAAATATATTTAATAAAGATTAAGAAAACCAAACAAACAGTGCATACAATAATTGTGTTTAAGAAAAATAATTTGGTTTGAGTGATGAATAATTTTTCTTTATTTGATCATAAAAACTCATATTTGTATACCTTATAAATATTAATGTACTGCAGCCCCATTAAATCGAAATTATAGAGTTGATGGAAACTGTCAGAATAAATTTCTTTACGTGAATTTATTGAAAACTTGGCAAATAATATTAAGTTCTTATGAAAGTTATTGATTGAAGTATAAACGACTGTTGTCTGTTGATATAATATGTTAATCTCTTGGTCTGGGTTTTTAAACAATGCTATAATAAAACGGTCGATAGATATAACAATATTGTTTCATCAAAAACTCAAGAAAGTACAGCGAGGTTAAATGGCTTTGATTAATAAATCGGCATAAATATTTCAAACAATAAATACTATATACTCACAACTCGAATTAGTACTTAAATAGGCTATATCGGATATTATATTATATTTTAAATATTATTACATGGATAACTATACGCATGTTAAATTATAATAATTAATTTAACTAAATTTCTACTTAAATTTTACACAATATAATCATATGAGAGTCTCAGTTGGAATCTTTATTAATATTACTATTTTTTTTTTTTAAATAGGTAGGTACGTAATTTATACGTTATTTAGGTAGGTATAGTCGACAATCGTATAGATTAGGCATGAACCCGATAATACTTACAACTACCTAATACCTATACCATAAAATGTAAAAATGTTGTATATTTTGAGTATAATTATAGGACATAGGTTAACTTTTTTTAATAATGTATAAATAATATAAAACTCAGGTTCGCGCATTTACACAGTAATATATCGATCGTGTTAATTTACAACGCCATACTCAAAACTCACCTTGAGGATTTTCGTAGTAACCCCATAACGGCAATCCAATGGCAGTGGCGGCTAGTGCAAAACACGCAAACCCTAGGAATGCCACCCCGGACGAATACAGTGCTTTACTCTTATTTGGATCAGCCATTTTACGCCAAACCACATGGTGTTTCCCGACGCTTCTTAGCCAGCTTTACACACAAAACCACAGTCAGTGTCATTCAACTGTCCGATTTGCTCCACGTCCATCCGTCTATTTTTTTAGCATCCACATTAGCCATTGCAACTGATCGTACGTTAATTATCATCTGAAACAATTAAAATATTGTCAATAGTATCTATATTTTTAAATATACCGAATTCGTATTTTTTGGTTTAAAAAAATTTGGGAAATATTTTTTTCACTATAGTTTGTGAGAATGTATATGCCAGTTATTATTATGGATTTAGATAATGATAAATTATTATTATTAGTCATATAATTGAGTATTATTATCAATTTAGTACCTAGCTGCCCTAGCTAATAAATTATAGATCATAATTAGAAGAGCTTGGAACAACAACCAGGTAAATGTACTTTTTCGTGAATTATTGTGTACAGAAAAAATTACATACATTTGGGTGCAGTAACCAGATAAATCCGATAAATATAAACATAGTTTATTTACTAATTTTACCAAACAAAAATTTTGTTTTGTTGTGAATTTAATACATTTTATGCCACTTGTTTTTTTATAACTCAATTTAAAACTTAAGGTACTATTTTATTATATTTCAAAATAATACAATTAAAATTTTTAATTCTTTGTACAATTTAGAGTGTTATGAGTAATGAGTATACTCTTAAAAAACAATATTTTTGGGCTTTTGGCGCAATAACCAGATAAATCCATAGGTTTTATAACTTTCGACAACAAGTTAACTAAATTCTAAATCCACAGTATTATTTTTTATTATGTTAATAATAGAAACATTTAACTGTAATAGTTTCAGTATAGATTAATCATGGAATGAAACGGTTTTAATTTATTATTAATAAATGAAATAAAATTGAAATACTTATATAGGTAATAATATTCATTGAAATATTAAATTATAACAATCCAATAGTTGTCTAATCACAACATTATCCCTATAATTTGTCAAAGTACTTATCCCTCGTCTGCATGGAAAAAGTCGTCTTTGTTAAGTCACTCCGGTTTGTTGTAGATTTGAGTGCGGTAAAGTATGTATGTTTCTTATGGATTTTGTTGTGTAGGCATCTACACAACACTATCGACGTTCTTTACATCACACAATCCCCGGAACTGGTTTTCACTCTTATTATTGTATGCATTTTTATTTTTATTTATTTTATTCACAGTTACCATATTTCCCTCGCCAACATGGTGCAATGTCGTCAAAGCCACTACCAATATCTCTGAGATTTGTACATAAATTCTATAGCTTCTGTCGTTCATTAAACAAAAATAAAAAATATCACAAGAAACAACCATCGTATCGCAGCATAGACGATGGCGAGAGGCTAATAAGTTATTTTAATACCTACCTATAATAATATATTATGAAGAATGTTAGTACATATTATATGATATAAGTACTCATACAATTCAATACTGGTCATTGCCATATGAGTAAGCACGGAATGTATTCCATAACTGTGTCATTAATGATAAATAGGTACATCATTGCTCACGGTTAATTCATTAGTAAAATATTATTTTTAAGTTTATCCGAGCACACAAATTAAAATACAAATATAATATGGTTTAGTAATTATTTTAAGTTAACGGTTAATACAAAAAATAACTGTTTTTTACACAAAATCTGTCCTATTTAAACTATGGTTGGACGTAGGTGGTATAATTGTATGTATAATGTGTATCACAGATTTAAATAAAAACTGTTTATACAAAATACGAGGTGTTAGTTATTTAAAATCTACCACGATAAATATTATATGCTATTTGTTTAAAACTCAATATTATTATCAGCATTTATGATTTACCATTTTTGATAAATTAATAAGAATTCCAATACAACTAAATAATTATTGCACATAAATATTGTAAATAACAAGCAAAATGTATACATTTTTTTAAAAACAACTAAATTAAAACTAAATTTCTGATTTTATAATTTCTAAAAATAATTTTAATACGTACTAAATATACATGATATAAACGATCACTATTTATATTTAGTAATTTAAATTCATAAAAAATAGAAGTATGAAAAATGAAAATACCAAGTAAGAACACTCTGTATAGTGTATAACTATAATAGTCTAGCGTTACAAAGAAAAAAAAAATAATAATAAAATAGACGTGTGCGACGACGCGTTTGGTCTGTGGCCACTGTTGGTGAAAGTATCTTTAATAACACGCTCGTGTGCCATTCATCAAACTGAATCATAAAACAACCAAGACGACAAGGACAAAGATAAAATTTGAACACATGTCTCGTTTACTTTAAAGTAAAATTTAAAAAGTTCATACAAAATACTAAATAGACAAATTAGAAGCTAGAGTGAACATTAATATTTAAATAAAAAGAGAACATTTAAATTATAAATAAAATTTTAAAATAAAGTAAAAATATAATGTTAAATGAGGGAATCACTCACACACACTTGATTCTAGTGTTAAAATGACTGCGAACCACTTGGTAATATTTATTCATAAGAAAATGACAAAATGTTTTTAATAAATAAAAAAACTTTATCTGCAATATATTTTTAATTTTTTTATTATAAAGAATCAATTAAATTTCATTTTTTTTTAAATAAAAAATTAAATTAAAAACTTATAATATAAATAGTTATATAATTATATATATAGACCATAGTAATATAAATACTTCGATAAACAAAAATTACAACTACAATACTCGAAATTAATTTATGATGATATCAAATATTATCATTATCTACCAATTCCTGTTTAGAAAATATTTTTCTTGGAAAACTTTTACTCAACTGTTTTGAATATAATTTAAACAAGTGTACTAATTTATATGCTGGTTTCCGAAGACAATAAAATTTCTTCTCTATGACACGTTAAAATATAGACGCGAGCAATTAGAGTTAAGGTACATAACATTTTAGTCGTTTGACCTGACGAGTGTAATTTATTAACCTCAGCCCACTTGCAATGGCATAGTTAATTGTCTATACAGTATTTGAGTTACCTATATTAATATAAACGATATTTTGTAATTTAGCATCAAAGACTAATTAACCATCATTACCACTAGTTAGTAACCAAATATCCGAGAAACAATTGTCTCCTATAATTAAATATCGATGGCCAAAGTTAAATGGTATATTTCTTATAATTTCTCATAAAAGGATTGAACATTTATTTACATTGCAACTACAACGTGTTGTACGGAGTAAGCTACCAATATGCTTAACCGCTTAGGCCGGTGTCACACTTGCGGAATATATGCAGCAGATTTTCCGTGGCGGAATAATCGCGACATGTATATTATAAACGCGAGATGCGAGTTATTGTTACATTTATTACATTGCATTATAGAATATAGATAAACAAATAATGTACTATCTAATGAAGGTATTCTATTCTATTAAATACCCTTTTACATTTCATTCATAATTTTAAAATAACAATAATATTCATTATTGTTAAAAAAAAAATTGTACATACCTCGGTATCCTTGTGGCTTGTATTAGATAGGTATAGTATTATTAGATAAACTTAATATTTTATTTATTTATTTGATATTTATTCAAATAATATTAACTATCAAATGTTTAAATAGTTTTTAATTTTTTATACATTAAAAAAAAAAAAAATAATAATTAATTACCATTAAAAGTATAGCTAAACGAGTATATTATTATAAAACTCAAAAATCTATTTTTAGAACTAAACATAGGTAATTTAATCAGTAATTAGTAATTACAATATAAATTTAATATTTAAATGCTATGTTTCTTGACATAATCTAAAATTATAATTCAAAATAAATACAATTTTACATTTGTAATTTGATAAATTTATTTTATCGAAGTTAATTTAATATATTCCACTATTTAATTATCTACAGGTAAAAAATATATTATAATTATATTACTCTGACCTATTTAATGTATTGACCGAAATTCGTAATTAATAAGATTTGCGTTATAAAAGCTTATAAAATAAGTTTGATAGATACTAAGAAAATTATCATACTTATTGTATTAAAATATATTATATTAATATTATAGCCTTTGTTAATCACGAAAAATAAGTTATAATTCATGAATGACCTATAAATTATATAAGCAATAATTTATAAACATAACAATTGTTAAAACAGACAACCTAATTAGTTACTTTTTTCACCGATATTAATTATTTTTTAAAAACAAATATTTCTATACTTACTCAAAAATATAATTAAATTATATAATATAGATACGGTAGGTACACGTAAGTAATAGTATGATAGTATGTTGTTTGAAAATAAAGGTATAGTTAAAATAGTCTTTAAAGCAATTTACGAGTATGATTGTGAGTTGTGACATTGGAATAAATCTTATAATAATTGTCCTCAATTTATAGGTTGTTAAACTCATATGCAAATTATAAACAGGACAAATATAGTTCAACCAGAGGTGAAGAGAAATAAAATAATTTACTAAACACTGATTAAACCTAAAATAAATGCTTAGTTATTTACTATGGTATCTACTAAAGTGATGACTGATGAGGATAACTGCTTAACTTTGGTAATAACTAATAATTTATGTAGATATCTCTAAAAATAAAGATATTACTGTTTTCAAATACATATTTTATTTTATTTAAAATGTTTCAATAGTAATAATAAGGATTCAATACACTAGGTAAGTAAGTTTTAAAAAACTATTAATTCACTATCGTTTTATATATAAATCTAAATTAGGTAGGCACATAAATTAGTTTTACAGTTTTACTTATTGCTTTTATAACAATTGAGTTATAATCAATAATGACAAGAAGGTGTAAATACATTTAGGTGTAGCCTCAAATTTAACTTAACTACTGGGTGGCTTCCCCTCTTATATTTTGATTATTAAAACATTTCATCTCACATTTACTTATTGTAGGTAGGTACGTATTATCTATTCTACAGATTATAAATATTAATTAAATTTAAAAAACATTGCAATATTATTTGATATTCCTAAGTTTTTAGAAAGCAAAAAATTTTTTATTTTGTATCAAATTATTTAATCATAAATATGGGTTTACCTATAATGATTATTGATTAAAATTTATAATATGGCACACATTAAAACAATAGGTAAGTTTATTTAATGATTTTTCAGTTTTATTATCACTTATTACGAAACACATTATTAATATATAGTATATATATAATGTAAATTGTATATACTACACAGGTATAACATACTACTAAACACCTATATAAATACGAGATACTAAAGACACAAGTACTTATATAAAAAGTACACCTTAATAAATTAGCAATATAACATTTCAATTCAAAAATGTGACAAAAATATTTTAGTTAATTAGAAGTAAGAACGCCTATTAAAATTAATTCAACGTTCATAAATTATAGTCATAAAAATTACTTCATATTATATGGCTTTAAATTGAGTGATATAAACTATGATTAATTTAGATACTGTTTAAAAAACATTTATATCGAATTCATATACTTTAATTAAAAGTATTTAACTCAGGTGTCTTTCAAAGTTTAAAATATATCTTTAATATTACTATAAAATATAATTTTAAATCTTTACATTAAACATAAACATAACAATGTTATGCATATTATCAGACGTTCAAAAAAAACTTGAATAACTCACATTAGATTAAGATTTTTTTATTTAGGTAGGTACTGAGAAATTTAATATACCTTACTTACTTGTATGTACCTACTTATTTATTTATTCATTTATGTATAGTACTATTGTTTTGGTATAAACATAAAATAACGGTTAAATGTTTTTTTGAAGATACCAATATGTTAATGCAGGCATTACATTTAGTTGCAATAGGTATGTGCATAATTGGAAATAATAAAATTAGAATTCAATGAAAATATAATTTAAAAACACAAGTTACTATAAAAGTACTTACAATTTTTAATGGATTAATTATTATTTACGGTGATTAAAGTACATACGTAAAATGAGGTAAAACTATTACTTTTATGATATAGAAAGTAAAACTGACCAATGTTATGCTCTATTGACAAATGGTTACCAGCTATTGGTTGGAACCAACTCGATTACGTAAACTCGGTCGAATATCATCCGTATTGTGCGTGTATAAATGATTCGCGCCAAATTATCTAGTTACCTAACCCCAATGTAACCCAACAAACGTAACGGTCACAAATGAGTAGGTACCTAAAAATATTTATTTGGTCTAGTGGTCAGTATACTTTTGTCGTCAATTGTAAACAGACATTGAAAAAAAAATAATATTTTATTAATGAAGAATGAATAAATGTGTAATTTAATCACACTGGACCAGTGTACAGTAACCATCTTTGTTATAAAATATAATTTGTGCAAAGATATACCAGGTTCAATTTATTTATTCATCCGCTCAACTAAATAGTTATTATCAATTCACTAATAAAAAAACTAATAGGTATTTAAGATATTAAATTAAAATTAGTACCTAATGTTTAAAAAAAAAAACAATAACGTTGTATTTAAAAATACCTTGGTACGTTTTGTTTGATTTATTCCAGTCATATTAATCAAATAAATATAAACATATTAAAATATATCTATGATAAGAAAAAATAGTTTTGATAATATATAATTTTAGGTAGGTATAACTAAAATTTAAAAAATAAATGATATAAAATATCTATTTTTCTGGTTAATAAATTTATTATAATATTATATTAATATTTTTCAATTGGTTTGTATTTTTTTTTTTTAATTCCTCTTTGAGCTTAAATACGTCTATTTTGATTTCCTTGACTACTTCAATCTATTTTTTAAAAAAAATTTTTATCAATTTTAAAATATTTCTATAACACTACATTCTTTTGTCAATGAATTATTATTTATTATCTTTATCGCGTTGAACATCCGTTTAAATATTTAAGTTTCAATTGCAATTCATATTGCTTAAAATTTATTCCGATTGTAATATAATATTATGCTATATACATAAAAACGCTATAATCGGCTATAATTGGCTTTTTATGAATTTAATAATTTATCTATATTTGTTTCTCGAATATTAACAATTAATTTAACATATTATGCAAAGTTTTAATAAAAATAAAATTTTAAGAATTAGGATTTAAAATTAATATGAAATAGAATACTTATTAACACACAACTGAAATCATTAAATCATTAGTACTCATATAAGGAAAACTGAAATTAAAAATGTTCTTCATAACTTCATTTGGACAATTTCAGTACCCCCTGTGCTGTTTTCTCCGTTTTACTGACATATGACATGGACAATAATAATTACGTTCAGAAGAATCCGTGCGATTATCAAAGTATTATACTTAATATTAGATTGAATTGACCTGAATTATAAAATTTAAAGGTAAAAATATTATTTAAGCATTAAATTATAGAAAAAACTTGAGGTGTTTGAGTAGGACCTACTCTTTTTAAAAATCTTAAAACCTATAACATTTACAAAAACAAAATAAATGTAAATATTTTGTCAAAATTCCAAGTAGGTACCTTAGTATAACAATAGTCTAAAATAATCTATATAATATACTAATAGGTACTTAGTATTTAGTATTAATTACTATTTATCTAGAGTTGTAATTGAAATCTCTTAATTTGAAATGGAATAAAAGAATAATGTTAAATTTACGCTGAAATAATACGTTTACGATATCAGCTAATGATAATTTTACATGCATTGAAATTTTTTTTACAAATTGTTGTAAATAAACAATACGTTTTCAATCAAAAGTTGAAAACATTTTTTCAAATACCTTTTTTTCTAAAAAATCTAGTGTTCATTTTCAAAATAATACTGAGTTTAGGTATTAGATATTCAATATAATCATATACTCATAATTAATATACTGCATTGATTGCTGTAATACTCACATTTGATCAAAATATAAATTCCATGTGGCTTGGAATAACTAATAATAAATATAACTACCTAATCAAATAATCATAGATATTTAGTTTAATAATATTGCTATTTTTAATGTTTAATTAAAACATTTTAATTTAACATGATTTTGAAATTTGTTTTTTAGTAAATGACGTTTACAATAATAATAGTTGGAACTTATAAGTTAATAACTAATGAACCATAACACGGACACAATGAGGTTTAATTTTTATTATTTAATTTAATGTTATAAGCTTAAAAACTGAATACCTCGTAATATGAATTTTTTGAAAATGTACCATAATATGAATAAGGCAAGCGTATACTTTAAACTACACAAGTTTCGAGAATATTCAATCCTATTGATAGATAACTGATAATTATATAAGCTTTATGTAATTTTTTTATGCTGGATCGCAATAGTATTATTTAATATTATGTATATATTTTTTTAGAATACGGATATTTAAAATAAATAGATTGGGACGGCAGATATACAGGACGTGACAGGGCGTAACAAAACTGAAATTCGACTTAACAATAATGGTTCAATTGTACACCATTTGACGGTTTTAAAACGAATGGATTTTTACACGTACACCTACACCCACCTACCCATGTAATATTGCACAATACGATGGACACGCGCAATAGTGTGTATATTAATTCGCGTGTTTCGTGTGGATAGGTACCTACCTATATAAAAAAGCAAAACCAATAGATTTGCAAAAAAATAAAACTCATAACGTCGTTGCAGGAATCACATTGTTTGAGTACGACCAAACTGCCAAAGTATAATCAATAATAATAATATTATATTGGAATTTTAAGGAGGTTCGATGTGCGCGCGCGCCCGAGCTGAAACCTGTATTACTTCTATTAGTTATAAAATACGAGTATAGGTAGGAACCTAACTATACGATACACGTGTGTGTGTGTTATAATAACGAGGAGTGGAATCTTTTTTTTTTTTTTTGCTCATTCCGTACTCACGCTGACCAGGGGACCACTTTACGTCGTTATTATTATACATAGACATAATATAATTGTTTTACGTGTGGCGAAACTAGTCGACGACCAACAAGCAGGATTAAGTAGGCACGGAGATGTGTTTTGGAAAAAGAGTGACTAGGTGACGTTGGTATTTTTATGATTAATATTTTTTTTTCGTTTTTAACGCAATTGATTAGCAGTCGGAAATCGTTGCGAAGGACGGCAGTACGCTCCCGCCCGCGAGCACACACAAGCATACCGCATAATAATATTATATACGCTACTCGGACGCTACGCGCGCGCGCACACGCCACACGCATACACGCGCACACACACAAGCATTTCCCGCGACCCGTCGGTTGGCATGGAAATTTGAAACGCACAGATCTTTGGTGCGGAAAAACTTTTTTTCAAATTTCACAATCAAAAAAAAATAAAAATAAAATTCTAAACGGACGTAATTCGTACATCGTCAAGTCGTAAATAGTTTAGATTCTACCATATTATTAAAAATGTTTTCAATTTTTTTTTTTTTTTAACTACATGTCATAATAATCTATCGTGTAAAAACGTATTGTAGCAATGACATCGATATTCTGCGTTCGATATCGATATTATACTAATATAGGTACCTAATATTGTCAGATACGACGTGTACCTATAATCATACCTACACAATATGAGTATACCCGAACGGTTATCGCACAACATAACCGTGATGGTATTTTTCTATATAGGTATCAGTGAATTTCAAAACATTTATCGACTTACTAATAGTATACGACATAGCAGGCACACACGAGTGAGTGGCGGCAGCAGCAGCCGTGGGTACGATAACTCTGACGATAACCGTCGGTTTCGCGCCCGACGTCTCCAGCGGAATCGTCCACTCCGTCAGGTAGGTATACGGTGGTGCTCGAAGCCCAAGTTCGAAAGTCGGATGTCAATCTCCCGCGGTCGTCTTAGATGGGTCAGGCGGGTCGTTACGTTGTTCTCGTCGGCGGGTACATCGTTCCAGGAGAAATATTGCCCGCGATTGTATTTTACAGCGGAACGCGCGGACGCACCGCGAACGTTTATAAAATATAATAATACGTTTACTGAACAGTAATTTTTTTTTAAGCAACAACAACGACGGCAACGACGATAACAGCCACAACAACGACAACAACAACAACGGGTACGATTATATCGTATAACGACTTACTGGCCGTATTACACGTCGCTGGTACACTGCTGGCAAACGGTGTGGTTAGTTCAGAGTAGGCCAGCAAGCTCTCTCTCCACGGCGGCAGCGGCGGTGGAAAAAAAAAAAAAAAAACCATACACACGGCAACAAAACAAAACCCGTCCGATGGTGGGGCGGCCGAACGAATACACGTAACCAACAACACACACACACACACACACGCGCGCGCGCGCCATGCGTCGGCCGTCGGAGTAGAGGTACCTAGTCCGTATGCAATATACCTGCAGTGCGTATAAAAAAATGTAATAACAATAATCTCATACCGCGGTACGTACGCAGGTACCCGAATACAACTTATACCGCGGTGCATTCGACATTATATTTTAATAACGCGCGTCACGTGCACGATATAAACGTCGCATGGTATTAGTGTTTATTATTATCATTATTATCGTCGTGTACCCATCGATCGTATTATTGCAGAGGACGTTACCGTGTCAGTGCCTATTTTAGTGTTGTAAAGCGCACCACCAGCACCTATTGGTAAACAAACCACCCGTCATGTACCTACCTGGAATGTTATCACGACGTCGTGTGTGTTTGTAATGTCGCGCGCGGTGGTTGAAACGATGATGACAATATTACAAAATATTATTGTCGTATTTTGTACACGCACGAAACGCGCGCGCGTAATATTACCCATACGCGGGAATCGTCTCTGGCAAGAGTGGGGCGGCGGCGGCGGCGGCGGGATTCGTGTGAATCGTATTACCCGATATTTTTTCTCTTCTTTCTCCTCAGCTCTTGTCGTCGTCCTCGTTAATATTGTTATTCGGACGCTGGACGGCCACGGAAGACTGCCCGCGCCGCCGCCTCCGTCGCCGGGTGGACGACGTATCGTCTGCGGTGTAGTACGCGCGTACACGGTATCGCGTGTATACGGTGCGGCGTGGCCGGCCGAACGTGACGGGGACGCGACGGACCGGCGCGCCGCCGCTGAAAACATTACACGTCGTGACCGCCGCGCGCCTTTGGTCCCGTACGATCTGTAAATAATATCAACCATAATATAATATTGTAATATTATTATAGGCTGCAAAACCTTGGTATATACCTGCCGCGACCGGGCCGGGTCCATAAAATTATCGTCGACTCTCGCCGGACGGAAGGACCGACGACGTCGCGTCGTAATCATAAATAATAATAATAATAATAGTAGGTATTGTAGTTCGAAAATAATAATATTGCGACATCGTAGTAGGTACTTGGGTACAATATATTTTGAATATTATTGTGTAGTACGTTGGAGATAGTGCCTACCCGACGGTAGAGAAGTAAGACGCGAACGGTGTACGCGCTCGCGTTGTTATTATACTATTATATATTTTATTAGTTACTACTACTAATTACTCGGTATGCGGTATCGTGCGGTAGCACGTTTATCAACACGTACGTACGTACGCTTGTACATACACGTCCTTCGTGAAAAACACTCTAGTATGAGCGCGGTAACTGGTAATAAGCGCTTGATTTTAGCGGCAAAGGCGGGTTTCCACTACGTACGTGTACGTGTACGTGCATAAAAATACTTTTCTGTGATTGGTTGGAACGTATAAACTTTCTGGTATACCAAAAGTTTACCATGTATACCAACCAATTACAGAAAAGAATTTTCTATGCACGTACACGTGTGTAGTGGAAACCCGCCTTAAATCAACTTACTATAATTTGGCTCGACTCTATAGTGTAAATAATACACTTTGTAATTAACTTTTACAACAATATAATTTAATATTGTAATAACGTAAAACATTTTTAAGATTTTAAAATTGGTTATTGTTGCCATCGCTCAAATTCAAAGTAGATCCAACTTCATGTATCGTGGTATCGTGGTTATACGCGTGGTGAGAACGTATAAACATTCTGGTATACCAAAAGCTTACCATGTATACCAATCGATCACACAGAAAAGTATTTTTTATGCGCGTACGCGTACACGACGTATGTAGTATGGAAACCCGCCTCAATCGACGCAAAGAGTGATCACATATTATTATTAATATTATTATTATTATTACGGTGACGTGAGTTGACGGTCACAACGGTTCTCCTCCCCGCCAGTTCCGGTCACCGTCACATGCCGTCGGCGGGGCACAACAACTTGCGCGAAGACGGCGAGTGAATATAATATGTGTATACCATAGAAGTATACACTGTTGGTAGTGAGTAATATGATATTATTATAATAATATTATGCGCGTTGCACCAGCTGCAGTATAGGGCCCGGTGTTGAAACCTGTGTGTTATAATATTACGACTTGGGTTTGAGTACGAATATTTTTTTTTCTTTTTAATTACAAGTACCTACTACACTTGCCTATGCCGGATAGGCAAACACAATTAATTAAATTTTATCGCGAAGACGTGTCGGAAAAAATGAGACGTGTTTTATTTTCATTATGAATGTTAATAAATAGTTCGTACTGCAATAGGATTCGACGTTTTAATGTTGTTGTTTTTTTTTTTTTTTATTATTTTTCGTTCGTCGTTCACTCGACCGTATACAGTTTTGAACAAGTACGTAATATCCGCAAGCATTTCGTGAACCACCGAGCTTGTTATTTTTAAATTCTCCCGTATTCGAACAATACGGATTCCCATTATTTCGTGTCGCTGCATTTGAATAAACTTTGTGTAAAAAGTTCTTACACGTAGGTACCTACATGGGTATTATATTGATCGTCTTCTGTCACCAGACATTGCACCATAGTCTATAAATTAGACTTATTTGGACCTACAAGATGTTGGAATAATAATATTATCAACACATTATTACGCATTTCACAATCGCATCGAAAACCTGTTTTCATTTCTTTATTTCGTTCGTCATCACGATTTCGTCGTTGACCTGTGTTATATTTTTAGTATATTTTGTACCAGTCATCAATACCGATAATACACATAATTGATATAAAGATTAATAATATAGGTAATACAAAATATTAAATTAACACTATTTGTTGGCATCTAATTATTTAATATTACCATTGAGTATAGATATTTATACTATCTATACTCAATGGTATTGCTATTATCTGTTTTCACTTTTTTTGAGTATAATATTGTGTATACAATTTAAATAAGTTAGGTATTATGCAATATTATAAAACATTCCATACTTAAGTTTTGATGTTTATAGGGATGTTATGCGTAAATATTTTATACAAAGTAGATTTAATATAGGTACCTAAACATATTAACTTCATAAATTAATTTTAGAATAATAAGATTTCTAAGAAACATTGAAACCAATTATTTTTTTTTTATTTCATCATACCGTATAATGCTTACTTATACTAATAATATTATAATATAATATGGTATACTGGTATACAAAATAAATAGATGTGTATTATGACCAAATTCATAAATAATAACTATTGTGATTTGTGATTATTAATTTGTTTGTGAGTTGTAACCTGCTGGGATTAAATTAAATTCTATTGTAAATAAAACATCATAATAATATAATTACATTTTTGGAAATGTTATATTAAATCATAAAAAATATAACAAAACATAAAATACAATATTAGGTAGGTATATTTGTAAGTGTGTTACGTCAGTATTTAAAATGTTAGGTATAATGTAAGTTAAAATAGTTAGGTGCACGTTGTAAACGATTGTTGATAAAACGTTTACACACACACACACACACACACACACACACACATATATATATATATACGATATACTTTTATACCTGCAAGGGTATTTGTGAATTTATATTTGAACATTTGTTTTCTTGTTATTCTTTAAATTTAAAATAGTAAAAAAAATAACTTTTGTTTACAAACTAAAGTTGAAGTAATTTTTAAAAGTATTTAGAGTACCATTATATATTTTAGAATAAATATTGTATTTTCTACCCAATAGTATTGGACCAATACTGTAATACTTACCCAGCATTCAAATAATAAGATACTATAAAACCATGAATAATCAATTTTAAATATGATAGGTACTATACAATTTATATTATTTCTGAAATATATTTATGTTTTATTCTTAGTTTTTTAAATAGGTATATGAAGATAATTTTATCTTACTTACAGTGAACAGTGAACATAGTGTACAAGACACCAATATTTGGAAGTAAGTAATTAAATTTTAATTTATAAAAGTATATTTCATCAAAAGTATTTCTGAGTACAATGAATAAAATATCTCTCAAAAGTATTAAATAATATTTTAAATATTCGTAAAATATCAAAACAGCTGATTAATAATATATTTAGTTTATGGTTTTTAGATTCCAACAATTATGGTTTATTGAAAGTTTTATCAATGACATTGAATATAAAACGTTCTCTCAGTTGTATACTTGTATACTTGTATTTATGTATTTTATTATCTATCTATAAAATAATATAAAGTAAACATTTTGCCCTCAAATAATGGTAATTAGTGTATTCCTATTGATTATGACACACTGCAAAACTGCATCAGTATTCAGTACAATAAATAGCTTCAAACGTGTAGCTATTTTATACTCTTGTTGTTACACTCGAATCTTAGAAAATAAAATAGATACAACAGTAGGTATAAGTTATAGTTTATATTTTATAAGTATAACGTGATACGTTTTAATTTATCTTAAGCGTATAATGATTACGTTGTTGGTGTAATTTTTAATTTACTCAACTGTCTTAATATTAATTTGTTAGTAAAAAAAAAAAATGCGCTTTAACATGCACGCCTAGAAGATAATAATATTTAAAAAAAAAAAACCCTACAAATAATTGACAATTGACTTAAGTATAAAAAATATATTTTATTATGAATTAAATCATTTTTTTTTATATACATAGATACCTGCATAGGTTTAGTTATTAGTGTTTTATAATTTGAGCTCTCAGACATCTATTTAAGTAAATAGTTTAAAGAGTTACAGAGAACTAAAAGGTAGGTAAGTTACCCTAGCGGCCTAGCATCCAAAATTAAACATTTTCAAAAAAAAAAAAAAATGATATTATGTTTTAGTTACCAATTTGTAAAATGATTGTAACTAAACATCAGGAATTCGTAACTTAATTTTCACCACAGTAAATTAACTTTTTAATGGGGTTGATGCGATAAGGCTACATCAGCACCCGCTATACTGCAGCTAAAGAAATTCACTTGGTTCTAAGTCAGCACAATTTATAAACTGAATAGTACTTAATCTAAATAGAAACTTTTTAGTATTTAACTATACCTAGTAATTACCTACTGTTAAATCCAATAAGTTCATTATACATGATGAAATTAAATAGTAATTTTAAGAGGACGTTGTACACTTCATATTGTGTTGTCTCCGTCTTCACACGTAGCATATAGGATAATATGACATATAGCAAATTTTCGTTCACCAGTTTCAAAAGTATGCTGTAAGTTTTGATATTAGAGTGAATTGATCTATTGTAACATTTAAAAATAAAATTATTATCTAGGGCCTCACGTAGCCTTTTACTGATATTATTATTTTTAAGTAAGTTATGAACATTTTAAAATGTAGAATTTCAAAAAGGTGATTAATTCAGAACTAAAAAGTTCAAACTACGTGAAAATAATATATTAATAACCTAAAGGTTCTATTTGTAGAATAATTTGGGTTTTAATTAAAATATTTTAAATAATTTTTTTTTTTTTTTTTGACGTACATTTTTAATTTAGAACAAAAAATTATAATAGGTACTTAGGTCTTAGAGCATATTTAAACAATCATTTAAAATTGAAAAAATTATAGTTTAAAGTTTAAAATATTGTTTTCCTAAATAATTCGTTATTTTTGGGTAGAATATTTTGGTTTCGAGTCCACGATATGTATTTGTATAATATTATATAAAATATATGGTAATTATTCTGTTACTAATAAATATGTCCCCATGTCTTACTCTGGCAAATGAAACTTCATCCCTTTCATGGAATTCGATACACGTCCTTCTCTTAAGAAAATAAAATTACGCTTAAACCCTAGAAGATCTCGAATGATGGTTTGTGTAACGTGTTTAAGCTAAGATTATAGCTTACGTTCACGGTCTAATTATTCTTTGCTATTTATTTGCGTCTCTTCTTTGTTATACAGTATACACCGCAGTAAAGGATTTTATTGAAAAAATTAAAGCAAAGTATGTGAGTGAATATCAAAAACAATAATTTCAATAACAGTAGATACGATTTATTCCACAGGTATAGGTATTGATTTAGTTCCAAATTGTATTATATTTAAAAGTTTAAGATTAAATATATAATATGGTACATTTGTTACTATAATGATTTGTAATATTGCATTTGTAAAATAATTTAAGTATTTTTGTTAAGTAAATATTAATTTCAAATTTATAGTGGTAGCAAAGAGTTTATTGGATTTTTTTTTAAATATTATATGAATTTACATAAGAACTTCATTCTTTCAATTTCTTTTACTATTCGGAAATTCAGAATTAATTTAAAATTCTAATATTTAATTGAAATTATGTAACGCATATTAAATATCTATATAATATTAGTTATAAATAGTATTCGAAATATTAATAACAGTTTCGACATTTTGTACTTAATTATTATTATTCAGGTGCAACAGAAAATATAACAATTCAAGAAGTAAACAACAGGATGTTTAAATAAGAACAAATACACTTAAAGTTAAAATCCTCGTTTGAATAAATCTTTAGGATAAGACGACAAGGTGAGAGGAGCATACATAATACTGCGATGTTGGGTATATATATAGTGATTGAGAGCGGTGCGACGCCGCTTTGCTGCCATTTGCAAATACTGATAGCCTCAGGGATAAAATAACCTACGCTCTAAGAGGAAAATACCATTATATAGGTATTTACCAAACCTGTGTACTCGTCCTATATATATAACTTATAGTATAGGTTAAGATTTTGGGGGGGATGTACAGATGAGATATGACAATATTAGTTGCACAGGTGGGTGTGTCTAGGATTTTGGAAAAAATATTTAGATAGGTATTATTATAATACGTGAACTTATGACGTGCAATCGTGTTTTTTATGGCATCACTTCAAAATAATATTTTTTACGTATCATAACTTTAGGTAAATAACTGTTAAAACAATTGTACCTATATTTTCATTTTAATCATAGAATTTAATATACAAGACGATTCCAAACACGTTAAGTTAGATTACGCATTACTGTTGTGCGCGTAAAACATAGTAATAATATTGTTACTATTGTAAAAAACTAAAAAACGCAAATTTATGTGAAATAAAAGTAACAAAAAGAAATCGCTGAAGAGAGACTACACTTAACTCAAGAATATTGTATTCATAATCAGTGTAACATATTATATTTAGCATTTTATGGTTATTATAACTTATTTTAAAAAGGTGCTAAATAATAATTACGTAATTAGTTTTTACTTTAATAACTTTTAAATTATACAATACTCCATATCCCTGATATTACATTTTAGTGGTTAATAGTTTAATACACGGGATATTGGAGTCTTGAACACATTGGAAGAAATAATCAATATTAATATGGTTTGTGTAAAGCTTTTCATTTTATAATTAAATAATTAAAAAATAAAAAGCTTTACACTAACCATATTAATATTGATTAAGCCTTTTCAAGAATATGAATTACGTTTAAGCAATATTTAAACTTCACCATTCAAATCGTCCAATAAACTATAACATTTCGTTAAATTTACTGAATTGATGAGTTATTACTTATTGTATCTTGGTTTTATAATATTATAATTATGTCTAGATGTTTAGTGTTTACCTATCTTTGTTATATTTAATTTTTTTTGATACTGAGAATCAACATTGAGAATCTATCGGTGTTAATTACTTAAATTTACTTGCAAATTATGAAAAGTATGATTACTATATAATCAATAAACCAAAATAATTTTGTTAATTTTATGTAATTTAAATTTTAAAAATATCATAATCATAAACTATAAATTCTATATAGTAGATTAAGCTTTGGTCACTAAAAGTTTTTGAAAGAAGTTTTTATACATTTTTTTCAATCAGTGTTTGTGAAACCATGTTTACGATATTGTTTGAACACATTGTGATGACCTACATTATTTAACTTTAACCTTGTAATAACCTATTTATAAAATATTTTTATTAAAAAACCATTAGACTCACTTATTATAAAAAAAATAATTATAAGTAATAAATTATATGGTTTATTAAAAAAAAAACTTCAGTTTGAATTGGAGGTAAAAAAAAAAATGATAATATCATATACAATACTAATAAAAGTATAGTTATAATGATATATGAACAACTTTTATAGAAAAAAAAACAATCAATTGTAGACTATCAGGTATTAGTTGTTTTATTTTATAGAAAACAAGATAAATGACAAACGATTAATATAAATGTATTTATTACACCTTTGAAATCGAAACAAAAAGATATTCTTTGTTTTGGAAGAAAGAGTTAATTTTGAAAACATTTTTAAATTAATCATTAGAATTCTAACTTATTTACTTTCCCCACCTCTGAAAGATTCCCATTCTTTGACATTTGCAATTCGCTCCCCAAAGGTTGCAACGACAGGAACTACTGTTACAGCAGTACTTGCGCCTGTGATCGCAATTTCCTCCTCTTGGCACACAATATCTACGAAATACTTTATGAGTCGACGTTTTCCTTGTTTAACAAAAAAAAAAAAAAAAAAAAACAGATAAAACAGAAAATATTTACTATTGTATTATTTCCATAAAAAATGTTCTTTAATTGTGTGTAACAAATTAATTCAATGAAGAAATTATATTTTAATAATTATTGTATCACTGTATGTAGGTTCTTACCTTTTTTGAATATCAGGAAAACCTAAAACCAATCCATCGTCTTCTACATCCTTATCCATGTAGTCTTCTATGTCTGTAAATAGTGCAACTTCATTTTCTTCTGAAACAAAAATAAAAGTAAGTATATCTAATTGTCATTTTTCGATGTTATTATTCGAGTTATTAAATTTCATTTCAATCATTTTAAGTACAAAAACCTAACAAATAATAAAATAATATTATAGTTATCATATGCTCATGCACTTATACGGTTTATTTGTATAGGCACGTCAAATTTATAAACAATATGTGTAACATTTAATTTTAGCTTTTAATTATTGTTTTGCATAAAATTTAAGTTTTATTGATATGTATGTGTCTTATGGCGGGGGCCAGGGAGTCATTCTGTTAATTTGTGCGACACCGAGAATTTTACCAGTCAAGACTGTAATTGTTTATAGCAACTGGTTGCTATGTAAAAATTGTAAAAAAATGTATTATTTTTACTGTAGGTAAATTTAATTTACCTACAGTTTAATCCTTGACTCCTCGTATTTCGTGTCTAATACCTATTCGATATCGATATTCTTATGTCAACTGTATTCCAGTGGCTATTTTTTATTTTTTTATTTCCCGTAGTGCAAATATTTAAATTTGAGTTTAGTTGCTATCAATTCGTCCAAGGTATGGTTGCAGAATGTAATATAGTACTATAAAGGTGGTGTACATTTTTATTTTTCGTGGTGCACATTTGTAATTTCGTAGCACAAAATGTGTCGTAGTACACACAAAAATAGCCACTACTGTATTCAGTAGAAACTAGACAAATACATGTACCAATGTATTTGCATGTAGTGTAGATATCATATATTTTATGTATAGTTTTTTCTTTATCTCATAATTTTACACAAAATACTAATTATTACCTATCTATATCTGAACTTTAAAACGTTTAGTCAAGTTGTGTTATTTTGGATTACACATTAAAAATAATTCACTAATAAATTTTGATAATTGAACTATTTTTCAACAACTTGTTAACAGGTTATTTTAGTTAAAAACCGTAAAAGTAAATTATTAATTATTTTTAGTCCATTAATAAATCATATTATTATGTTGCATTATAATATCAAACAATGAAATTATTAATATGTATATTGTATTCCTATCATCTAAACCTTTTACCTTTACAGCTGTCAGTTACATACAAGAAGAAATAAATAATCAAACCAAGTAACTAAATGTACGAAGTTATTTTTGTATCATTCAATAAATGTAAAATAATATAATATCTTTATCGAGGCCACAATAACCAATAGTGCTAACTGCTAAGAAGAAAGGCGTATAATTAAGATTTTTGTGACCCTTTTTATAGACCGTATAATTGTATAAATTGGTTTCGAAATTGAGTTTTCATAAAATATATAATGTGTAATAATAATAATTTATTGTAAAGAAAAACTTACAATAGATGATTATACTCTTTGTGGGGAAATGTACTGATATATGCTATTACTATTAATATTACATGGTACTATTGAATATGATTGTCTATATACTGTCGTATAGTATTTATTGTTCAATGAGTGTCAAACGATTTAAATGAAAACACATTAAGTAGGTAGGTAATCTGAATTTATTTAATTGTGTTGCAATTGAATATACTAAATAAAAATGAATGCTAATTAGATACCTATATATAAGCATTAACCATATTAATTAAAGTTTGATCAGAATCCTGAAGAAATTGGTATTTTAAATTTAGTAAATGGACGAAATCATAGGTGAACAACGATAAAAAAAGTCGGGAGCCGCATGATATAATAACATATATAAAAGAGCTAAGAACAGAAAAAATAAGGTTTCAAATATTGTAATAAGATATTGAACATAATAAAATCAGTAGAATACGAAAC
Organism: Aphis craccivora; assembly: GCA_009835225.1. Classification (NCBI taxonomy): domain Eukaryota; kingdom Metazoa; phylum Arthropoda; class Insecta; order Hemiptera; family Aphididae; genus Aphis; species Aphis craccivora. Next base: position 29,817 of record VUJU01000714.1, on the reverse strand, counting down.
AATATAATATCATACAATAATGTAATATTAAATTTTGTGTGGGATAATTTTGTCTTCATATAATATTATACACGTGGATTTGCCTTTATAGTGTTAGTCGTGGTGAGTAAACCGTCATATAATTATCATGTCTAAGGAACACTAATATGAAGAAGAACATAGAGAATTCAAATTAGAATCTCCCAATCTAATTAAGAAGTGCTATTTTTAAAAATTAAAAAAATACCTTAAAATTAAAAAGTATAGTTATGTATTTAAATAGCATGATAAAAACATAATATAAAGTCACTATATATATAATACACACTATACTTTTTCTATAAATTTTAATTTGATAAATAATAATAATAATAGATTATTATAATTTCCACAGGATTCTAATAAATATACATAGTACCTACATTAGTACTAGGGTACTTAATAAGCAATAAAGTTTAAAATATTGTTGATTTGATCATTGATGTAGGTACTTATTTTAAATAACGTATCTTAATAATACTACCTAGTACCTAATATTATCAAATATGTAGTGATTGTGTTATTGTTTATTATTATTAATATTCATTATGAATTAGGTATAATTAATTATTATAACTTTAAATTATAAATTTTAAACACAAATATGATAAAATATGTACCCTTGAATATTATTAATATTTAATTGTTATACATTTTTTTATTAATATTACAGATTATTTTGTTGTCTGTTTAATGAGGTAGATTATTAATATTGTAGTTTAAATATCAATAATATAAAACAAATATTTGTACATTCTGTCAATTGTATAACAATTAAAAAAAAAAGATGAATTTCCTGAACATCAACTCTCTTAGTTAGACAATTTATAAGTAAATCCTATTTATTAAAATATAAATTAAATTACATACATTTTTATAAAATAAATTCTTGAAAAAATATACATAAATTATACCTGTAATAAACATTGAAAATATTAAAACCGGCGATTAACTCAACTAATTTTTATAATAGTAAAAATAAAATGTTGAGGATAATATTATTGTCTGAAATTATCACTGTTATTAATGTTATTTTTTATAAACCTAGTAAAAATATACTAAAAATATTAATTTAAAAAATAGAGCTTTTGCCTTTTTTTTTATTAAAACGTTTGACCTTATAGCTACTTATCACAACACTGTTGTTACATTACTACTTAGTCAAATATTAAATGTTTTGAAATATTTGAATATTGAATTCTATACTTACCAAACGGAACTTTATCAGAGTAGTTATCTAGAGGCGATGCAGTCGACGTCATTTTTAGCACATTGAAAGATATATGGAAAACCACAAACATCGTAATGAAGTACTTCATCTTTAATTTCTGAGATTAAAAAGAATTAAAATATTTCTTATAAATTTGTAAAATAATAAATCTAGTCATACGTACATTTGTTATATATCCATATACAATATACATAATATATATTCAGTAAACTTAATGTCACATTTTAAATTAAAATAATAAGAATATAGATTAGAATTGTTGATTGTATATTATCATGATTGTAGTTTTCAAAATATACAAGATTTTATTTATTTTCTATTTGTTTTACTAATGTTGTTTAAATTTCTGATAAAGCTATTAAAAGTTATTATCAAAGTCATAATGTAATGAAATCAACTATTCACACAGCAGGATACTTATTGCATATTATTATTTCCATTTAAGTCTTAAATGTTTTTTTCTATGTTAACGCGTAGTTTCGAAAATGAACAAATAAAATATAATGTTACGTATACATACATAATATAGACAGAAGCCAGTAGGTACTATTAAATATCTTACAAAACAATTATTTCATAGAAGCGCATTCATTTAGGTAATATTATATTATATCCAGAAGGTTTTATTTTTTATTACCGATTGGTTGTAACAACACATACATTAAAATTAAAATAATATAGTGTTTAGGTGGTAACCTGGAACAAGTTAGTAGTTATTTATGAAATTCATCTTAGAACACATTCCAGTGTTTCACATTACATTAAAACAATAGCTGTCGTTAACGTAATAATGTGTTTACATATAATGGCCTATAATGTATGTTTGGAGTGTATACACTTATAGGTACAATAAAACGTTGCACCTAGCAGCTATTATTCAAAAACCTTACAGTTATTCATATTAGTTAACCACAGAATGTGTTGGCAATTGTCTATAGGAGAAAATTCGACTTTCCGTTTTTCACGGCCAGCGTAAGTTTCCTGGACGGATTTACTAAATGGTAAAATGGTATTATGTTTGAACAATATGAGTTAATTAGATGCGTGGACTTCTATCGATTTAAATTGGAAACCAAATCAATTACCAAAGACTTACAATTATTGTTAATAAAAGTACTTAGGTATAATATGTTTAAAATTGGATTGATTTTATTAATTTCCTCTTGTATACAGTTTTCTTGTTGTTCATTGATCTAAAATAATTTCATAAAACTCGAAAATATTCGAAATAATTATCTGTCATATGTATCTGTAATTGTTGTTTTTTTTTATAAATATATATATTATCAGTTGGTACTAGGAAGTACTATAATTTCTATTTTGTGTTTGTTAAAATGACTCATAAGTAAAAATAACGAATAGGCGATTAATAAAATAATTGTTTCATAATTTATAATAATTCATAATATACCTACGCAACAGAATGAATTAATATGACTTTCTCTAATTTGTGTATCACGTTTATGTTGTATTTTATCAAATTATATTTTAATTGTAGGTACCCTATTAGTACTCAAAATAATGTATCATAATATACATATGATCTTTATATAAATATTATTTTCAGTTTGCAATAACTCAACCTATACCAAATCATTAATTGAAATATGGATCTTAAAAAATATATGCAAAATCTTAGTAAAAATAATTTCATAGAACATCAAATTGAATGTATTAGATCATAAATTATACTTAAATATATATTTTACATTTAAACCGTAAATTTGTAATTAATTTTTATGCTGCGTTAAAAAAAGTCATGATATTATAATATAAATAGCTATATTTGTTAAACATTTTACATTGCTATTTGCTATCTTATTATTATTCAATTTAACGTAATTATAAAGGCATATTATAAGTATTAAAATTTACAATCGTGTTTGTTATTTTGTTTTGGTATTGTTTTGTCAAAGGATATTTTAAAGCAACAATTAGAATTTAATTGTAGAACTTAATTTTTTTAATCTGATATAGATTATTGCTTAAATTATATTATACCATTTTATTAATTTTTATCAAAATAAATACGTATGTTTTAAGTATTTATCAATTAAATAAATACTGGCTGAATCAAAATATTGACCAAATGTCTATCTCATAATTACCATGAGTAACTAACTTAAGTTAGTTAATCATGATAATTACAATAAAATTCATCTTTGTCGCTTATAATTACACTGTAAAATTTGATATATTTTAATTATACTATCGTATCTATTGGTCATTAATTATTCTAATAGGTATTTAAATATGTAGTAAATCTATCCCAAACCAGGGACTATTGCGATGCCAATGATTAATAAACAAATAAATACTAATTGAATTATGGCTAAATAAATTGGTATTTTATTCATGTGATTTATATCCAATATAACTTATTATGAAACATTAAATCAATTAAATAATGGTGTTTTCATTTTGAAAATTGATTATGTTTGTTTATTAAGTATCATTTTTTTAATGGAAAAGTAACAAATAATAATGGAAATATTTATTTTTATTTATTTACTGTTTCAAATAATCATTTATACTTTCAAAAGAGTTTACAGAATTTTATTTACGGATTGTCATTATTTATATTGATGCAAATTCTTAGCTGTTATATTTTTTAATTAAATCAGTATGATTTATAAGATGTATTAATAATAACAATGAACATAAGTAATTTAAATTTTAGCTCATAACTACTGTAACTAAAGCTTGTAAGATTAACACAAAATAAAATCCATTTGCTTTATTTATGTGCCTAGTATATTTAATCAAATAAAAACCAAAAAATAGTATAATTATTTTATTAATATTAATATATAAAACCTATACCTATATTATATATATATAATTGTTTTTATTCTATAGTAATCAAAATCTTAACATACATTATAATATTGTTTGTTTCTTTAAAAATCTAGTGGCTAAAACTTTTATTCTTCTAATAACAAAATACAAAATGTTATCTTTAAAATATTTTTATACTTTTATTCATTTATATAAAAAAAAAAGTGCAGGCTTATAACAGTTGATTTGTATTACAATTTATAAAAAAAAAAAAAATAATATTTTTATTTTATTCTATAACATAGGTAGTTGCGCGAATAATATTTAATAAACGCCAAACACTAGTTATGGTATATAAGATGCATACTGTCATGACGTATACTCGTATTTTAAATAGTTATTTATTTCTAGGGGATGAGTTATAGATTTTTTCAAGTATGCTGATTATTGTTTATTGAGTTGATTTAATTATTTCCATATAAAATCTGATTAGTTTTTAATTTACATAGTACAATTATTAGTAACAAATTATATTAGTATATAATAAAAATATTTTTATTGAAACTAATATCTCACACAGGGGTTCCCAACCAGTGGTACACGTACCATTAATGGTACGTGGAAAGCTCGTAGGTGGTACACAAAGAAATTTTAACTCAAAGATTTAACTAAAATTTTTTTTTTTTTACTTTCATAAATATCAAACAATAAAAGATGTTAAGAAATTAATGAATCATAAAAATATACGTTAAAAAAAATTTGACTCCTAATTTAGTTTTAGAATTGAAGTGGTACGAGTATTGATTGAAAAAGTGTCTGGTGGTACTCGATGATAAAAAGGTTGGAAATCCCCGATCTAACAGATATTAGTAAATATATTCATTTTTAATTATTTATTAATCATTTATTTGATAGTTATATATTTTTTTCATTAAATTATTTAACGAAAAAAAAACATTTAATTAATTAATTACTTTTTTAATTTAATGTAACTATTACAAATAAATATATAATCCAACATAATATACATTAGCCAATATATATATATATATTATTAGTTATTACCTATATCATAAAAATAAATAAATAAGATATACCTAATATATAATTATTTTTATTTCAATATCTATTATAACAACTTTATTATAACGAGTATTACAGCTTAAAAGTATTAATAATAAGTATATGTACAGTATAAAATTCGTTAATTTAATTTTTTTCAACTTAAATTGAAAAAAATTTAAAAAAAAACTTACTTTCGAGATGTGTATAGACGACGTAAAACGATGGACGTAAGAGTACGAAGTACACTAAATGGATTCTGAGCAGTATTATGACAATTCCAGCTTTTATAAGGAAGAGCCAACGAGCGAAGGGTGGAAAAATCACCCAACAAGTATTGTGAGCGCAAACTCCTTTTCTGATTCGGGTCACATATTATAAGAATAACGAATTATATTAGGTTCTTAAGTTTCTTCGTTGTTCATAATATATATATAACCAATTAATTAAATTACAATACAAACATAAAAAGTATACACATATATTCATTTGTATCGAGTGAAATATATAAAAATAATATAATATAAATTAAATTAAATTTTTTAAATTTATTTTTTTCTTTAATTAATAATATTAACAATGTACCTATAATAATTAAACTTGAAAATAAATATAAATAACAAATTGAAAGCATGAGTGTATAATGATAGCAAAAGTGATCACATAAGGACCTAAGTTTGATTTTTTTGTTAATTTGATTACAGTGAAACTACCCTCAATAAAAATTTCAAAATATTGGATATTTTTATGGTTATATTTTGATAATTTTTATTGTAATTATGATCTACCTAGGTAGTTTTATTTCATTACAATGTACATTTTACAAATTATTATACTAGGTATTATAATTTATTTTATCCGTCTTAGAATAGCTTTCTTTTAATATTAATATATATAACTATAAAAGTACCTATATCCATGCATACAAATAATTTAATTAATATACATAGTAAGTAATATGTATATTATATATATTTTTTTTGGTATTATTATTATTTTTTTTTAAATAATTTTTAAAATTAAAATAGCGGATAAAATTTAGGTGACAGATAAAAATGTCTATTATTTAGTGGTTTCACCGTATACGTTTTCAAATATTAAAATAAATTACTAAATTCTTTAATTATAGAATTATTCATTATTGTTTTTTTTTAAAATCTATTTTTATTGATTTATATTTTGTTTAATCTTAATATAGAATGATTCAACATATTGAAATACCGAATATTAACCAAACTACACATATTATATTCGTTGTTAAGTAATCCGTTAAATAAAAAAATTTAAAATTGCATTATATTTTAATAATTTTGAATTATATATTATATTAATTAATGATTCTTAAAGATTGTATTTTGATTTTTACACATCTCCCTATATGTACATTGTACACTTTTATTCAAGGAAAAATAAAATAATTATACAATACTACATTTATTTAAATTGATAAAATTATAATAAATTATAAAAATATGTACCTATTAAAGGTCCACGCATTGCAGCGGTGGTCGTAAAATTTTATTATCTTTCATCACGGCAGTGAATTTAAAATTGTGTCCGACTACATTTTCGACCTACGTCTCTGCAATGTGTACCCTTTAGACATTTTTAACACATTCTTAGACAAATTTGATTTTCAGTCTTATGTGGTTATTAGAAATGTATGTTATTAGAATGTATTTGAGTTTCACTAGTAAACTGAGTTCTCTTAAAACACCGCTTTCAAATGCATTTTAAAACTGAATATTAATAATAACTATTATAGTAGGTAGTGTCTTGTGCAAAAAAAAAGTCAAATATGTAAAAGTTAATTATAAATTATTTATAATTAAATATTTATATATATATATATATATATTTTTTTTTATTATTATTTTATATATTATATATTTTATTTATTTTGTTTAATGATTGAATTTATGTTATGCTGTAAAAAATAATTTGTATCAATATTCATATTTAGCTATTTTTGATGAAAGTTACGAAGAAAAGTCTATTAGTAATATAATAATCATAATCATAATCATAAGTCGACAATGCCGTTTATTTCCCTAGTTTCCGACGGTTAGTTTTTTAAGTTGGATGCTATTAATATTATAAAATATTAACTAGGTTAAAGGAGATATAAACACTTAAATACGTAATTGATTTTAGAAGTTTTAACATCATAACAACTAAACGAGTAGTAGGTGCTTTCTTCAATAATTCAAAATTAGATTTTTATCTACGAAATCAAGTATGTAAAATATTACACTGTGGTCTCTGGATTATAAACTTTTACAGTGATTTCTAGTTTTAAAATCAGATTCATCATAATATATTTAATACTTAAAGTTATTTTTTCTTTATTTAAGTCTTGGTATCATTTTATGTTATTTAAATATGTATAGTAAATTGTAATGTTATATTTTGGATATATTATGACAGTAAGTTGTAAGTAAATATACCAGTAATTTAATTGCTAATGTTGATTATTATTTTGGGTAATTCTAATAATGACGATGATGCACTGGCCTCCGCACCAAAAATTATTAACTCAAACTGTCTCTCCACTGCAGGATACATATACCTACCTACCTTATAAAAATCATAACAATAGATCATTATAATTATTTAGATTGGAGTGAAAAAAATCATTATCCTTTTATACATCACTAATTTGATAAGTAAACATAATTATATTTAAGAAACAACTGATAATTGGAAATTTAATACTTCATAGCCGAACCAAAACAAAATAAAATAATTTTAGTAATTTTACCTATTGGTTTTATTGGTTAGGTATTGCAATATAATAATTATTGTAAATAAATATTATCTTAAAAAAAATAAATAGGTACCTAATAATTTTGAAATAGGTAGTGTCAATAGATGCCACCTTACACTATTCTGACAAACCAATTTTATATTTTTAATCAATAATCTACTAATTCAAATATTACTTATTGTAATATACTTAGAAATTGTACATTTTCTATACTTCTCAAGTAAAATAATAATAATAATAATAAGTACTCACTGAGTCATAAATAAATAATTAAAACACTATAATGTCTGATCGTATAACATTCATCAAATATTTAATTAATATTAGGTAAATTAATGATCCTTTAAACATAATTTAGTCTCGATAGATATTAATTAATCCTTAAATTAATTAATTATTTATGCAGGTAAAATAATACTTAATAATTATTTTTATGATTGAACCAGCAGATATTGCTTTGCCTCGCCAGGTAAATACTTTTAACTAATTCTATCAACCATTTTTTGTTTTACAATTATTGTTTTAATTTATTTATTTTGCTATTATGATATTATTGAAAAGTAATATTTTGTCTGAAATTTCTCGTGTTCTTCAATTTTTCGATCTTGTATCTTTTTATAATTGGAGAATTTTGTTTGTACTTTCAACGCATCAAATTTCTAACGTTATTACTTCGAAATAAACGAAACGATAATAATAAAAAAAAATCTTATTATTTTATATTTTCTTATTCTATTTTATTACACATACCTAGTTTATAAATTATTGCTCCAAAATAAAATGTACCTAAATTGTATTACTGAAATATTATGAAACTTTAAATTTTTCTAATAATAATAAAATTATTGGCACATACGCCATCTACTGGTTAAAAAACTGATTCATTTATGGATTATTTAAAGAGTTAAATTCTGAATTTTTTCAGACCTTGACATTTTGACAGAACAATAATTATATTTACAATGAAAAAAAGGCAAAAATAATATTATAACATTATAATATACAAAACTATTGATTAATGGTTTTTAATTCTTATAAAATCAAGCATTGCCGTTCTTACTGTTTTAGTTACTTAATTTTATAAATGAAAATAATATATTCTTTTTGGTTATCAGTTATAGTACCTAAGTACTTAATAATACTTTAAAAATGAATCATTCATTATTAACACATTTTATATTTAAATTCAATAAATGTATTATCTGGTGTTCTCCGAGGTGATCAGTTTTCTCCCTTACTTTCTTATTTTTTCATTAGCGATATTGATAAAGTTATACACTACTTAGAATGTCTATTATTTGATGATGACATTAGTTACACTACCTAACAAATTAAAAAAAAACCACTGTATGGAGGATTCGTTGAAACTTCAAACTGATTAAAATAATTTGTATAAAAGGTGCAATAATAATGAAGTGTCTACAAACATTGACAAATGCTTCACTATATCTTACTCTTAAAAAAAAAAAATAAACCCTGTATTAATTATGTTATACATAATACAAATCTAATACGTAGGTATAAATATTATTAAAGACCTGGACGTATTAGGTATTTAACGCAAAATTTTATTTCAGCAGTCATGTTGATTTTATTCATAACAAATCTTTTATGAAGTTGGAATTATTAAAACGCATTGTAGTGATTTTAATGATAGTTTTGCTTTAAAAATATAATATTATTTTCTAGTACGTTCTTATATTAATTATGCCTCATTAATGAATTTGGCACTCAGATAGTGTTTATCAAAACAAGTCTCTCAAGCGTCCAAAATAATTTATTAAGACAATTAACTATTAAGTGTAATTTTGAAAGACGTTCTCATTCAGGGAATATTAATATTAGTATTTTTAAAAAAATATATAATTCCCTTCAATAACAGATTTAACATGTTAAAATCAAAATTTCTTTTTAAACTACTACATAATTAATTGAGTTAACAGAGTTTTTTGAACGTATTGGTTTAAACATAAATGTAAAAAAAACGGGTAAGTGTCAAGTGGGTACCGCTCTGCTGTTTATTAGGTGCCGTTTGGATCATTATTATATATTATAGGAGTGTTAAATTTGAATCCAATAATAGGTGTCATTGTATAAGAAAAACGATTCTGAACGATGATGATTTGTCAGCGTAGGATATAATTTCCAGTGGTTGGAGAAAAAGGTGGTTTATGTTTTAATGGCCTGAATACACCAAATATTAAGTTTTTTTATAATTATTGTAAGCGAAACTTATGGAAAATCTTGTATTAAATTTTCAACTCAGCTTCTTATTCAAAAATTTTTATGAATTATATCTACAAAAATATTTACAAATATTCATGATTTTGACGAATTTTTGTCAATATTTGAACTTCAAATGCTAATAAAAAAAATGTGTACCTACGTATTCTTATAATTTTTTAATCACTATTAGAATAACTTAACTTTGTATCAAATTTTCAAGTATTTTGACTGGGCCAAAAAAATGTATTGACACTTTAATAAAAATTCTTAGAAAAATCGAAAATTTCAGGGGTTTATAAATAGCTCAAAAAAAGTTAAAATATTTTGTAAATTTAACTGTATGTAGATAACACTAATATAAACATTTGGTGAAAATTTTTAGTATTTACAGTGATTTTTTAAATCAATAGAAATAGTATTATACACGTTTATATAATAATATATTTAAGAATCGATCGGTGCAATTGATGTTTACCTTTTTCCTATCCCATAATTTTACTTTTTTTCTTGTGATTTTCGGCGCAATTTATATAATATGCCCGAACATCAGCAGATAAGCGACGGAGATAACTTTAAAATCGACCGAATAGCTGAATAGTATAACATGTGTTTTTAAATGAAAATCTGTATTTTTAATAAACTTATTTATATAATTAATGCCGAAAAATACGTTTTTAATTTGTATGTTTTTTATTACCATTCATTAATAAAATAAGTTTGTTTTTTGATATAACTTTTTTATTTTTTTTGACAATCGTGATCATTCCTTTGATTGGTTCGTAATTAGCGTAATTATAATTTAGCGAAAAATTGACACACTTAAGTATATATATTTTCATTTATGTTTCTATGGAAATCTTGCAATCGTTTTAATATAATATTACAGTTTCTATAATATTTATTCTTTAAAACTAATGTATTGCTACAAATTACGGTTTGTAAAACTATCTAAAGAACAACATTTAATTTATATTCCATTTTATGAAACTTCAATATATTGACTTATTATAGTTAACACAGTAATATTATATTATTATTATTATTTTTATTATTATATTATTCGATGTTATGTTTGATTGTTTTGTTACTTATTATTTTGCAAATAAATATAAAAAGTTATAATTAATTTAAAAATGTGTTTTTTGTATTATTTGTAATCATAATAATTATTTAAACAATAGATTTTACTTCAGACCTATATCGGCTACATCGAAATACTATTTAAATAAATAGTATTATTATTAATATCTGTAATGGTAGTTTTATAAAATATATGAGCAATGTCTAATACCCATTGATTAATAATAAAAGTAATACTTCGTTTTCCTAAAATTAACTTTTTTTTTTTTAAATTATAATCAATTAAAAAATATGAATTTTTAAAATAATTTTATTATACACAATGATTCATAAAATTCATAAAATTGTGACTAACGATTTTTGATTTTTTTTTTTAACTACAATAAAAACAACTCATAAGGAATATTAAATGTTAAAATTTTTTTGGCTATCCACAATTTTTTTATAGAAAAAAAAACACATCATTGTAGAATCAATACATTCATCACTCCGTTCAGAATCTAAAATGCTAGAGAAATGGCATTTTTATTAATCTAGTATTTTCACTAACTACATGTCTTACTACCCTTCTAATATAACTGGAATTTGCTTAATATCTATGACTTTTGATAATTTAAACTCTTATTTTTAATTTAGTACTGAATAAAATAATAATATTTTATCAATTATTTAACTTTCATACTTTATACTTTCTAGTATTATAATATATATTAATTTTATTTATTTATTTTTATAACATATTACAAATGTGCTTTATATACTGTAATTATTATTAGTAAATTAACTGGAATATTATTTCGTAATAAAATATTATTATTATTAAACACAACGCACACATAAGGTTTTACTAAACGACAGTCGTACTACAGTACAATTCTTACTTTTGTTTAATATTTATAGTATACTTGACCTATAAAGCATGAGCTGGGACAGTAAACGCTGTATTTTGTTTGAGATTAATAATTAGTAATTGATAATATTATGACTCATATATGATCCCAATATGATACATTTTATTTAATAGATATATACATATTTATTCATGTATATATATATTATATATATATATTTTTTAGAACAAACTAAGATACAGAGTACCTTCTAAAATTGTTTAACATTAGTATATACATAAAAAAATAAAATAATCTTTTTAGTATAAATGATATGTTTGTCACTATATAAGGTAACTCTGGTATGACTAAAAATAATATATTTTCTATTATATATACATATATAAGTTCATAAATATTATTATTTATCAATAACACTATTCGATTGGTATAATGTCATGATTAGAACAATACAATTAATTTAAATGTACTTTTATTAACCATTGTTGTTGCGGTATCAGTCTTTTAATTTTAATTGTCTCTCGACACCTTGTACATACTTCGTCGGTAAATTATATGTCCTATAATAACAATATGAATATAATAATATTGTAAATCTATTATAAATAAATATTATATTAGATTTTACCTAAGCCCTTCGACTTTCTTCTTCATTGTAGCACGTAATGCTTTTTCCCTAGCAGCTTCGCCTTGTTGGTATATGACGCCTTCCTGGAAATACTGTTTTCTTTCCTTGATTCTTTCCAATTCCTTTTCACTGATTTGCTTCAGTAAATTTTTCCTGTGTGTATCGAGTTTCTAATATCAAAGAAATTAGTTTGTAACCAAAATTATATATGATCATTTCAATCAACAGAATCATACCATTTTGGTTTGTCTATCAAACTCTTTAGTTCTTTCGATTTCCTCTAGGTTAAGTTTAATAATTTTGTCAAACTCTTCTTTCTCTCTTTGTATTTCAAAAGCATAACTTTCCCTTTGTCCTTCAATTTGTCGTGTTCGAGCTTGCTTCAAATCTTCATTTTGTTTTATCTTTCTTATAGCCTCTTCGCGTTCCTTACGTCGCCACTCTCGTTCTACCTATATGTCCAATTTACATGTTATGAATACAATACGTTAGTTACAAATTGTTTAAAAAATTACTTTGTCTTGTGTTCGGAGGGCGTTTAGCTCATCCTTAGCAGCTTGAAAATCTTGCGAGGCTTTTTGATTAGCTTGAATCTTGGCGATTTCTTTTTCTTTAGACATTTTAAGTTTTTTCACCTCTTCTTCGTACGCCATTTCCCGTTCATTCTTTTTTCGATCGTATTCTTGTATCTATGTTTTAATACCAATATTTATTTAAAAATAGGTAGCAATTATTTAGATCATATATAAGAGAAATTTCAATTTTTTAATTTTTTTTCTATAAACACTAATAATCATTTCCTGGGTTAAAATCCTTGAAAATTTAGTACAAGATCCCACGTAAGTTGTCCTTATACTTTTATAAAAATTATAAAAATACATGGTTATAACTTTTTTATTAATACTCGCATTTGAAGTTCAAAATTTTACAAAATTTATGAATGTCTTGAAAATTTACAAATTACAAGTGTTTTGTAGTAAAAAATATCATATTTTTATATAGCTATGATATGAACATTTCATATAATGTTCCTTATAATTTATAAATAGTCCATACTGAAAATAAAAAATCTTAAGATCACAATAATTTGTATACATAATGCATATTTTTAGTTTAAATATGGACGAAATTACATATTTTAACCACGAATAATGATGTTATAATTCAAAAATATTTTATTGGGACATAAAACTTTGATCTATGTTATGAATTTTACTATACGCAATACAATTTTAAAATACGGAAATTAGTTTTAACTAATGTCTGTTTATACTATGAACCAGGAACCTATTCATGTTTTAAGGTATTTACAGTATATTATTAACTTAACCCAACATAATATTAAAAGTAAAATAAATGACTTTAATATATATATCACCAAAAATATCATGAAATATGTTAAGCAATATTGGCCGATGGACCGTTTTCGCTCAGAATCGGTTTTCGTTAATAATGATATTATCATTAAAATAAAATTCAATACACCTATTACATATTAAGTTTTAGCAAATTCAATTAAATTCGATACAGTTTTATCCTAGCATTACAAAAGGTGTGTAGATACAAATTAAACTACCTTTAATATATTTATTTTTATACAAATACCTGTAAGATTTCAACTTTTACTAATTCTTTTTCTATTGTTTTTAAATCTTTTAGCTGTGCATTAATTTGTAAAAATTCTTTTCTCATCTCAGCCTGTTTTATCAATTTGTTTTTATAATCTATTACTTCAGCTCGTTGAGCCTCGATTGCAGCTTCTGTACGAATCCTTGCATCCTAAACGAATAATTGTAACTCATGTATTGTATAATCGATTATTGATTATACTTCTGCAGCTCTAGCAGCATCCCATTCTCTGGTGATCTCATTTTCTTTCATTTGTTGTATAATTTCTGTCGCTTGTAATTTTTTTTTTAATCTGTCAGCTTCTACTGCCTTTTTGTATTGCTTAGCTGCTAATAAACGTTGTTGTTCCATGATTTCTTCCGATCTGCGTTGTTCTTGTTTCATTTCTTTTCTATAACGTATTTTAATATTTCCATTTTATCTAATGTGCATTAAATAATATGTGCCTACTGCCTATATAATAGAGTTGAATTCTTGTAAACTAATAATACAAAGTATACATTACGTCTACTATGTCTTATAACCTAAAAATTTTTAACATTTAGACGATGAAACTAGAAATTTTGCTTGGAATATAAAAAGTTTACTAATTACTACTCTCTAGTTTTTAGTTTTAATGTACTATCTAGAGTTTATACATTTTAGATTCTAAGCGGAGCGAAGAATATATTGATTTTACAATGATGTGTTTTGTCTGTTAACAACTTTTAGGATATTAAAAATGCTTCAATTTTCAAAAGTTTCTGGTAGAAAATTGAATTTAGAAGGTATTATTTAAAATAAATGGGAGGGGGGAGGGGGTAAAAGTAAAAAAGTAAACTTTATAAACATAAATTAGAAATTTATACCTAGAATTTAATTAAAAAAACTTATTGACAATAAATTAACGTAAGATTGTTATATTATAAGTCGCATGCTCAATAAGTTATTAGCTTGTATATTTTCTATATTATTAGAAAAATATAAATTTATATATTTATATTTTATTACCATTATCTGTAATATTTTTGAAGTGAAACTTCTTTACTGAGGGTACGTCAAAAATATTTAGTCATGTGACCGACAGATCAGAACGACACGTTTATTATTGTTACTATAGAAACAAAATTATTAATGTTATTATTATAAGTCTAGGAGCAATAAGCCTCGATTTAAACATGTCGTCAGCTGTGATGGACCCGAACTGTTATTCCAACCTGTTAGTCACGTTATTAATTTTTTTCTCGTATCCTTAGTAAAGTAGTTTCACTTCATACTTGCGTACTTGCAACTCGCACCAGTTTTTTAAAATTCAGAACTAGGTATTGTCTTTTACATTGTGTATCGTTAAAAAAATGGTTATTAAATACTGCTGTATTATAACTATATTTCTTACTGTATAAGTTCTTTTTCTTCAATTTGTGCACATCTAATTGCATGGCATTTGGTACTCAATATTAACGAGTTACACTGTTTTATTTCGTACTCTTGTTCCTGTCTTAATTCATATGCTCTATTCAGTAGATAGTTGGTTTTTTTATTCGCTTCTTCGTCCAACTGTTAAAAACAAAACTTATTTAGCAAAAATTATTATAACCTACAAAGAAATACATTTCTAGGTAATTACAGTAATGAGAGTTATGACACTCATCAAACTTTAAATATAAATATTAAATATGAAATATAAAAAAATACCTATTTAATACTAAAATATGCAAAACAATAATTTCGTTTAGAAATTAAAATCGTTGTTTTGGTATTTTATCACTTTAAATAATTATAATTTGTTGAATTATTTAAAATATACAGCTGACCTTAGCAAGTTTCGGCCCTTTAGTTTTTGTCAACATGTTAAATTTTTGCAATTGTTCTTTTCTGGCTTCGCTTTCAGCCTTAAGCCGTTCTTCGTTGGCAATATGCTGTTGAATGGCCATCTGCCGTTCTTTCGCAGTCACCACCACAGAAGCATTTTTTAACCGCTCGTATGTGTTCTTGTCCAGTACTCGTTTGCCTGGTAAAGACTGAATTGATTTACCTAATTTGTCCAGCTTGCAAATACGCTGCTGTAATTTGAAATGGTCCAAATCACTGCGAGGTTGAGGTTTGGAGCTTTCGTCAGTTATCGTAGATTTTTGGTTTTCTTTATCATCCTTGCTTCGTTTTAAGATTGTTCCACATGGTGTATCATGAGGTTTTTGCATTTCCAACTTTTTTGAAGTATTTATTTCCACACCATTATCGGAAAATGTTGTACTCATTTTCGCCAAAGTTCGTTGAAAATAATTAATATATAATATATATATTTATAAAACGGACTTTGATATTACTAGAATGTCAATAATATATCACGATTTTCAAAACAATCTGTAATAATACATGATATTATGTTTTAATAAATAAAAAGCTTGATATTTGAAAAACTATTCACAAAAATATAAATAATAAATTTGTTTAATCGGTCACTATGACTGTATTTCGAGAAATATTAACATTTTAACGTCGTTTAAATATTCCTGTATAATAAATGATTATTTATTTAAGTATTTTACCGGAAAATTTAAAATAAATTTAGAAATACCGAGTTGGAGTATAACAGATAGTAAGTTATTATAATCGTTTTTATATTTTAGACTTATCAGATGTACAAAATAGAGTATATAATATATATATATGCAAAAAGATAATATTCATGTTATTTACGTATAACTCACATTATATACTTAGTTGAGTCGATAACACAAAAAAAAAAAAACACCGAGGGTAAAAATAATCTGTAAGTTATGGATAGGTTTCAAGTTTTTAAAGTTTAAATTATTAAAAGCCACATTTGATTTTTATTATAGTTTAAAATAAATATTATACGTGCGGAACAAAATAAACCGTATTAAGTTTTATAATAATACACTTCTGGCCGAGTTCAGATATTACTTTTTCTGATAAATTATCACAGCAGTATTTTTGTTTATAAAATAAATAACTATGATTTTAGAAATAATAATGTCCAAACTTAAATATAATTCATAACATAAAAGAAACATTAGTTTTAGAGGTACCTATGAGGATCTCTGGTTTTGTGCGTCTTTTTCATAATCATGGGATTTTTTTACATGATTTTTTGTTTTAATAAAATTTGTTTCATTTTAATTTAAAATATGAACAAAGTATATAATGAAAGTATTACAAAGCTTGAAAAACGTTATCGAAATACTTATTTTATGATATTTCTGGATAAGGTTGCGTGTATTTTTTTCATTATTTTATCAGAAACGTATAGAGTTAAATGGCTAAATTTAAAGAGAAAAAAAATTAACATAATCTTTACCAAGTAAACCTACCTACGTTTGGAGTCATGTTTATCTTGGTATAATTTAACCAAAAATCGTACATATCTATTATCTACATTATAATGGAAACCATAATTCTGTAAATTTCAACAACCTTGCTACTAGTTTTCTCTTTATTCAAATTCAATACAGTTAGTGCTTTTACTTTATTTCTAATATTATTCATTTTACGTAATTTTAAATTATCAGAAATATAACTTTTAGGAACTATAAACAGTTCAGCCACTTGATAAATATCTTAATGAAATAGTCGTTGTTAGGTAAGAAAAAATATATAATATTATTGATGTAGGTATTCATTGTTAGGTATAGTTTTAAAAACTACTTCTGAAAACTTCACAAAAATACGTTCTTGATATTGTTACGCCTTTATTACACTTCAAAATTATTCGTTAAATAAAAATTTTTTGAAAAATATAACGTAGGTATCTAAATAATATTATTTATTTCTGTTGATAAAATTTATATAATTATATAATTTATATCTAATATCTAAGAAAACGTACACTTGCAAATCATAAAACCATATATTTTTGTTATTTATCATGGCACGATTTCATAAGTTATATTTTTAGAGTTAACCTATGTTTTTTAAAAGTTTATAAATTCCTTAAAAAAAAGTAACTAATTATATACGAGTAACTGAGTTAAAAGTAATTCTACTTTTATTGTTTGAATATAGTTAACGGACCAGCTTTGTGAGTAGTAAAAGTTTACACTATTTATCATTGCTATAGGTATATTTTGTTAGTTGATCGTTCAGTTGCATTAAAAGACCAACGTTTGTTGTGGTAATGTAGTTTAATGTATAAAATATAATAAGCCTAGTAATATTATTATAAAACATAAGAAACACAATAAAAAAAAAATTTCTTAGACAGGAGGAAAGACTTGGGATTAGTCGAGACAAATAAAATTTGTTACGATTATATTAATTGTTAAATTGACGAACGTTCATAAAATAATTTAAATTGTAAGCTTGCATAATCATAATAGATTTATTACGATTGGAAAAATCAAACAACAAGTTTACGAGAAAATGGTAAATTGTAAATTTGGTAACGTTTAATTAGTACACAACAGTGTCATATTCATAAGTTTCCATTGTTATTCAAATAGTACACACAATTGTGTTTTCAAAAAAGTAAATCGTACACAGTCCGGACGTTGGGATGTACCCAAATATGTATTTAACTACATCAATTTATTTAATTGCATTTATCATTTAACGTAATCAGTTACAAATTGTAGTCTACAACTGCCTAAATCTATATCATAGTGGCTAAAAAATATTAAAATATTACAGTTATATTTAAATTTACTCTATGCTTCCGGAATAACGCCATTTATAACATATAACAAATGTTTATTTTTCGTGTATTTTATAGTAAATTTTTACATATTTCGAAATTTCTGTGATCAATTAGTATGTAGTAATATAAAAATCTAAAATTGGCACTATCAATAATCACTACTCTTCAAATTATTTCGTACTCTATAGTCTATAATATATACCACGATTATCCATCTGCAGTTAGGAATTAGGACATTGTCCGATTATGTGTTCCAATATGGTTAGCAACCATAGTTTGATATATTGATTTTAGACTGAATATTTAATAGTGTAACGTACAGTTAGTAGTAAATAGTACGTACCAGTGGCATAATTTGCTTCCTCTCTCCAAACGCTGTAGTTGCAAATGTATTATTTACAAGCTTATTTTTCCTTGTAGAAGGTACTATGCAGTGGACGTAAACAGGTGTTATATACGTATAGAACTTATCGACAAATATTAAAAATATTACAATAGTTAATTTTTTTTCTTAATATCGTTAACTGTAGGGTGACTAATGACCATATTTAAAAAAAAAATAGGACACTTTTTTGCAATAAGTAAAAAAAAATATATTTAATTTCAAAACATGAAACAATTTATAATATATAAATATATTATAAATACTACCTATGTCCTATATACTAACAAAAACATTTATAATATTATTATCTAATTTCCAACCGTTGTTGTTTTCGTTTTTTTTCATAAAAAAATGTATAGGTACTTTGTTGAACATTAATCAAAATAGAAAAATCTATAAATTGGACGTATCGTAATATTTTCGATTTGTCAAAATTATAAGTCCATTTTTCAACGCATGATACAAAATGTATCATAAGATATATCAGTATTTTGTTAAAGATTTTTCCACGGCTAAAAAAGAAATATTTAGGCCTATTGTGGTCTGTGGATGATCTGGGAACATTAGTTTCTGGACCAGCTCAGCCAATATTAAATTATACCTGTTTAACTATTTTACAATATCTTTAAATTATGATTATGGTTACCTCTAGTCTTATCCAAAATCTAAATTTGGCTTACAAAATCGCAGCTTCAGCGCATCTTACTTCGCTAAACATGATTGGCTTGAATAAAGTATTACATTAGATGCAAAAATCTTTCAAACAATCTTGTTTAATAATAATAGTCGCTATATCTTTAAGGCTATTTTTATTATGGTCAGTTCAAGTACTATAACCTGTAAAATTTGAAAAACTGCATTGCAGCTAATTCTGTAATAATATTATGACACGTCATATCTAATATAACTTGCAATTGGTACAATGCCGTGCTATTATAAAGATTTTTAAAAAACATTATAAATAATAATTTATACGAAAAAATTAAGTATTTATCAATTTTAATTTTACAAAATATCCAATTTTATAGAGATATAGGTACTATATATTTAGCTTTAAAAAATATACAGTGTCATAAGTTTGAATTTTACATAGGTACCTGTTAGTTTTGAGAATAAGTGAAATGTTGCTTCATTTATATATCGATTAGAGATCAACAATTTTGCACAAATGTAATAATACCTAAGTTATTTATACCTATTTTATATAATAGTAATAAAATACTTTTTAAATATGTTCATCAATCACCATCAATAAAAGGACTTGCTCAATTTAAGTGATAGATAAACCCGATTTGAAATTTATTTTAATCAATTCAAATAGGTAATAGAATTCTTTTAAATTTCTTTAAAATCATTAAATTATACCACATTTTCAAAATATTGAAATCATTTTAGCTTTCTGTTAAATTAACAGCCTTACTTTAATACCAAGGTAATATTTATATAATATATTTATTTTTATACAATTTTAAAATATTTACATTAAATTTAAATCTTCCAACGCTTTAAATATCGATTACAACAAATAGGTACGACAAAAAATTTTGTTTCATTTAGATTTGTTACACAATCAAAATAGTTTAGTCGTTTTAAAATTAAATAGTTTATAATATTACATAAGCCTTTTATGGCATGTAATTGAAACAATAGTCAATACAACGTTATTCGAAGTGCAACTTATAAAAAGTTGAACCATCGAAACACAATCGCGATTATAATATATAAATCACAATACATTGAAATGATACAAACTAATATATAAAATGTTTCATGTCAAATTTTCAGGGAATACTTTACATTAAATTAATAATTAATTTAATAATATAATATAACAACATAATTATTATGTTTACTAATATCGTGTATACTTTATAAGTTCGATTTCAAGACGACGAATCATTTCCTTCAATATAAGTGTGAGATGGTACCAATGGTTTGAACGCAGACGTAGACGACATCGGAAGTCGTTGTTGTTGAGAAGAATAATTATTAGAGTTAGTATTAGATGATCCGGGCAAACTTCCGCTATGGTGATCTCTGCGTTCTCTGGCTCTACGATTTTGAAACCATATTTTTATCTGTAAAAATAACATTAAAAATTATAATATTATATAATATTCCTTAGAAAATCGGGTTTTTCGGAAACAAAAACAAATACAGCCTTACTGTAGGATCATTGTTAAAATATTATATATCTATAATCCGTGTTGGATGTAGTAATATAAGATCCTAAAATACAAAAAACTATCTCGCAGTTGTCCATTTATATCACACTCCCTATCGACGTACAAGTTTCCAAATACTGTAACCTAATCGTCTATGCTGCAGATTAGTTCATTTCAGTGCCGATGGAAGGCATGTGTGACCTGTGCAATCGCACAGGGTGGTAATTTTTTTTTTGAATTTTAGGGATGGCATTGTTTATAAATAATAATATATAAATTATATAAGGGCGGCGTATTATAGGTAATTGACACAGGGCAGCGAGAAACCTTGCGCCCTGTTTCATCTATTATATTTACACAGAGGGCTCAATCATCAAACCTTTCGTTAACAGCTAAAATAATTTATTTTAATATGTTTTCAGGAAAACATGTCAAATATTATTTTCATAAATATAAAAATAATAAAACTATATCGATAATTCTAAACGTACACGGTTTGTACTTATTTTGAGTTCATTAGATAGTGGCATCTAATTCGTGTGCTTGTAGGCCACGTAGGGGTAGTTTATTAAAATCATCTAAGAACGAGTATTAATTGTATATTTATGAGAAATGTATGGTACAAATGAGTTTAAGGTTTTAAGTTTAAATAAAACGTCTTAATTTCGTTTAATTTTTATTAACTTGGCTTTTAACGTAATCGATTTATATTGATAACAATATTAATAAATAATGAATTACTTAAAATTAAATACCTAATAGTTTTGTTTACTTATAAATAATTAAATCAGGTATAAATGAAATAAAATAGTTATTGATGATACACAAAAGGAAATTAAAAATTTAACTCTTAAATTGACTCTTGATGGCATTAGCCAGAATTGTTCAATTAAACTAGTATATTTTTGATACAACTCTGGTTATTATTTTAAACCATCTATAATCTAAATATATACCTATTTAAAAAAATTAACTTAAGTTAGTTGTTAGTTTCTATATCATAATATATTAATACTTAATATTCTTAACTTAAAATATTGTAAAACTAATATCGATGGTACAAAACGTATCATTACACGGCGTTTTGAATAGGCTATATAAGTACAGTACATGGGTATTACTCAAGATATTTTATAGTATTAGAGCCTGAATTATAAATTATTACAATTTTTCTGGTTATTCTATAAGAAATGAGAATAAAAATTTACAATGGTTTTACAACTAAATTATGTTATTACTTTTGTGCATATTTTCATATTTTAGATTCTACTAGGGCCAAGGAATACGTCCGTTTTATAATTATGTGTTTTTTTTTGCGGCTGACGAAATTATTAGGGGCAGATATTCTTTCAATCTTAAATATTTGGTAGAAAATATTAAACGTTATATTATATATATTAAAATAGACTATATCTATCCATTACAGTGACTTATTAAAAAAAAAATGATTCTTCAATAAATTTTATTTCATTTAAAATAGTTATTTTTATCGTTGTATTTCTTATTCAATAAACTTTTGCAACAATTATACTAATTTATAACCTCAAAAAAATAATGTTGAATTTGAATAATTATATTTCAATATTTATTTAAGGTTATTAAGATAAAAATATAAAATAATATATATATATATAATATACACAATAGATGTAGTATAAACTCCAGAGATAAATTAAAAATATATTACAATGAAAATAATGAAATAATTGCATTAAAAAATTATAAAAAAAAAAAAAAAAAAAATTATGGTGCAAATATATTGATTTTTAGAAAATATTAGATATTTTTTATTTATTTATTATATAGGCGGAAATTTGATTGAATTTTAGGAGGGGGGCTTAAATCAGTCTTTGCAAAAATAATCCGTGGGGGGCTTCTATTGTCACTAATAACAATATTACCTTCAATAGATATTAACTACTTAATCACCAAGTAAAAAAGAAAACTACTAAACAATTATTACTAACTACATTTGCACTTTGAAAAAATAAATTTATAATAATATTTATATATTGTAAAAATAAATTGTTGTAAAATAAGTCAACATCCGGTCGGCTACGTGACTGAAAAATGTTCAATCATTTTGGGGGGGTCTTTCGATGTTTTTTGGGGGGAGAAGTCCCCCCAAGCACCCCCCCCCCAATCACTGCCATGTATTTTTAGTAGGTACCTTTGTGGTAGGTATTTAATGATTAGCATGATAGTTTTAATAATGATTATTAAAATCAGCATTATGATTTTTAACACGCAGAAAACTAACTTAATTACTAAAATATAGTCTTTAAAAAGAAAATAATCATAATAATATGTACATTGTACATCTACAATTTCATAAAATAACATTATTAGAATTATTTGAGATTATATATTTTAAATATATTTTGGCTCTCTTTGGGCTATTTATGTAGGTACATTAGAATTTTTTAAACTTTGTTGATTATGAGTTGATTACATCTTTCACGAGTAAAATAGCTTAAAGATTTAATAGTAAGTTCCTCATTAGTTTCTTTATAGTTTTTAAGAATTAAAAAATATCGTAGTACACATTCATATGTTTTATGAAAGTTTGATTTTCAATATTTGATAAGTTTCATTAAAATCATAGTAATCAGGCAGTTAACTATCACAGGTCCAATATTTATGTACTTATAATAAATGAGATTGAAAACCAGCAGCAAAACAATTTACTTTGAATTGAATATTTCATCTCAAAGAGGAATAAATTCAAAACCGAAATCATAACTTAAATTTTGATAAACTCAAAAAAAGGTAGATATTTACCTATTTAGTAAATTTCTTTTACATTCTATGTATATTTATGTTTCAGAATAAAAAAAAATTAATTACATTGATTTATGACCATGTATATTTAATATATTTACTATTTAAAATAAAATAACTCATATATCTGTATAATATTGTTATAATTTAAATAAAATGAGGCGAATACTGAATACTTGTAGGTGAATCAGTTATCGGTGAATTCAGAAATTACCCCTACTAATAGAGTCGAACAGAGAGATAATAAAGTTGAGCGGTATGTCGGTATCCCTATAGTTTTTACTTTTTATTAATTGTCGGTCTAATACCTACTAATAAGTAATAATTTTATTGTTTATACTGAATTGTAAATATTTAATTAAGTAAGATTCATTTTCTGTAGAGATTGACTGATTAATTATTGTTTACAAATTAATGAGATAATTACTTATAGGTACCTATTGATGGTATAGGTACATCACTTTCTTCTTGGTTGCATGTATTATGTTTATGATATAAATTTTTTTTTTTGTCGACGATATATTTCGATGACTTTCAGTTTGAAGTACTCAAATAAATAGATTTTTTATAAAGATACTCACTCTACTTTCCGATAGTCGCAATCTGTCAGACAATAAATGTACATCGTTAGTTCCTCCTAAATATGCATTCCGCCGGAATTCATGTTCCAATACCGTAACTTGTTGGGTGGTAAATGGTATCCTCGGATTGCGTCCAGGCCTCCGTTTCTGTCTATGTTGCCCATCCTTCTTTTTTATCCCTATACATTCATATAATACTATAATATATATAATAGTAAAAAAATAGCAATATTTTAATGTACATATCAATATAATTATATAATTTATACATTAATTATTTTATAATATAGAAATAGTAAATATTTCGTACAAAAATGAAAATATATATATATTTTTTTTTATTTTATTATTATTATTGATTTTAAATATTAAAAATTTATAATATATTTATTAGGTTTACCCATTATTCTATATTTTAATTTTTAATGAAAAATATGTTTCATATTTCTTATTCATGCTCTGTGTACAAGCCCGTTTAAAGTGTGGCAGGGAGCACGTCCTCGGACCCACACGTGTAAAGGACTCCTAGTCTCCTCGGCTTAAAATTACATTGAGTGGTAATTTATACATTTTACTACAATTTTACCATTTATTTTAATCTAAAAGAATATTTTAGATTCTGAACGAAGTGATGAATGTATTGAATTTACAATGATGTGTGTATTTTTTATGTGTCTGTGTACAGCATAACTAGTCGAAATAATGCTTCAATTTCAAACTTTGGTGCTGGTTTCCGAAGACAAAGTGAATATCCTTGGTGCATTATAGAGGTCAAAAGTAAAAATTTTCCAACAGTTTTCTAAAATATCAGGAAAAACCAAAAAAAAAAAATGACGGAAAAACAGGAATTTTTACGCAAAACCAGTTTTTGGTAAAATTGTTTTTTTTTTTTTTTTTATATTGTTATAATTCAAAAAATAATCATCGTATAAAGTGATACCTATCATTGGATTCAAATATAACACGTCCATTATAGTGACCTACTATATAGCAGAGCGTTACTCACTTGAACACTCTTTTTTATTTTTTAGGGTTCAAACACCTTATGTAATAATTGATCATTTTTTCTCAGAATTGGACAAAAGAATAAATGCATAATATAGCGTAGTAGTTGAACATTTTTAAGCCTTAATCCAGACTTGTCTATATATATTATATTTAATAGTAGTATCTCTTAGTAGAACAGTGAGTGTATTGTTTATAGTTGAGCATTAAAAATATATATATATATATTATCTGAATAAGACTTTGAGTTTACAAAGGTTATACATGAAGCATTTTGAGTATTTAATTTATCAAAAAAACTTTGAAGACAAAATAATGGACATCAGTTTTTTCCACTAACCTAACTCTACCTATATGACTAACTTATAGTTTTAAAATCATTTAAAGCAATAGAAAATGCTGACTCCAAAGTATGAGCATGCTTATTTATCATAAAGTATTATGTATTATAGTTTATTTAATTTATAATTAATAAATAGTATACAAATTAGTAACAAATAAAAATTAATAAAACTTTTATACATTCGTATGCGAAAATTATATAAATCTTTGAAGAAATTCAAAACGAAGATCATGCTTTTG
This sequence comes from Aphis craccivora, assembly GCA_009835225.1. Lineage (NCBI taxonomy): Eukaryota > Metazoa > Arthropoda > Insecta > Hemiptera > Aphididae > Aphis > Aphis craccivora. Next base: position 3,412 of record VUJU01000714.1, on the reverse strand, counting down.
GTGGTTAATACCGTGGCTGCTGGTGTAGCCCAAGGTTTATAGACTATACTATCTATAAACCTTGGGTGTAGCCGGTCTTGAAATAAATTTTACGATCAACATATACGCAGACAAATACAACAAAAATAGATAAAATGTTTGTCATACAATATACATACTACATTATAGTTTTTTTTAAATACGTAAAATGTGGTTGATAACAAAATAATTTTTGTATTTTTACTATAATTATGTTTATATTCTTAAGTATGATGAGCATGCCCAGAGAATTCACCACTAACTACCGCTAACGGGGCCACACGAGCAGGCAGTTCTCATTGACTCATAATAATAACTACTCTGTAATCATTATTGTTTTGTACTTATATACTTCGGTATCTCATTTACCATTCAAGGATGTCACTTAATATTTATCACATTTCAAGTGATAAACCAAAAACAGCGATTGATACTGGCCCATTGTGCAATTAATATCTTCTTTTTTAGGGTGTTCTAAATAAAAATTCAACCTTGTTTTATTTTAATATAATTCAGCATAATTTTTATTAAACAAATAAAAATAGTTGCATACAATATGTAACTACCCACGTAATATTATATACCTTGTCCGCTGTATTTATTTTTTAATATTTTTTATATCGTGTATTATGTGTATGCTTATAAAATATAAAATTATGTAAAATGTTTACTCACTTTCGAGTTTTGGAGGCTTGAATCGTGTACAATACAACCAGTCAAAATGCTGTTTATTTTGTTGACCGGAATCGTCTTCAGCATTCGTCTCCCCGGCTTTATTCAATATGTAATCCACGCTAAATAAAAACATGGGTTTTCTTCTTTGATCATCATCGTTGTGTGTTTTTAAAACTTCGTCATTTTCGGGACGCTCTGAGGTATTCAAGTTCATTTCTGTAGTTTCAGATTCTGGAGTTAATGGTAAAATTTTAGGTATTGATCTATAAAATAAATAAATATATTGTATTATAATTTAAATCAAATCGTATTAACTATAATAATTGTATGCATTATTCATTTAATATTATTATACTATCAATTAAAACTTAGTTTTTAAACATATTTATTATAAGTTTGAACTTTATTACGTTTAATAGTGCATTTAATTTATAAAATAATTTTCAGTAATAATTACACATGTTGTCATGTTGATATAATTTCATTGAGTAATCTTAAAATAAGTCTACAATAAATGATTACAAAAGATATATATTTTATTCAAATTAATCAAATATATAGGACATAGGTATATAGTACTATTATCAGTGCGTATGGTGTGTATAACTATAGGTATAAGTATAACGATAAACAATGCTTGCAATTTTTAAACATAATTATAAACGGGAAATCGATAAACAGAAAAAAGATAATAACCCACAGCGAAATAATCAAAACCGTTTTATATTTTTGTATCATCAAAATCAAATTTATTTTTTCAAATACATTGGTTTTATGGAAATATTTTTCCAAATATTTTCCAGCAATATATTTCCAGTAATTTCTAGATTTAAAGATTTAACATTTTAAATGATAAATCCAAATTACTAAAAATTAAAATAAAATCTATAGCATTCAGGTAATTTTTTTAATTCATTACTTTAAATATTTTAGATTTAACAACTGAAGTTTCAAAACCATAAGAGCTCAAGTTGTTTAATAAAACTAAAATTGTATTCAATTCATTATCTAATACGTAGGTATTTAAATTTAATTAAACCATTGAAGATATGTTAACCACATGAAAACCAAAATTTAAATAATCTTAAATTTTATATTCAGTAAAATGTTTGATCTAATATAAATGTTAAATTTGCACGCACCATCTACTTGGTCGAAAATAATGTATTAATCCAAGAACATAAATGCAAAGTTGTTCAACGAAAAGTTATGGTTTTGAACAGAATTGATATCACTTCCATAGTTTGTACAATTGCACCTTTAATACTACTATCAATGTTACTAATTATTAGCCAATATCTATAACTATACTAATGCTTATAGATTTTAATTATTTTCAAAAGACAACATTGATAGTGTCAAAAGATAACTAGCTATTTTACAAACAAATTTACATAAAAGATGATTAGTGTTATAAATTAAAGAAATATATTATATTATACATTTTAACGGAAGGGCTTAAACGCCTTAAACTACTGTTAATAAAAATAAAAAATACTGCAATTGATTGGGAAATTTCTAATTTTCTTTTACTAACAATAGTGTGCATCAAACAAGTTAATTTTTTTTGCAAAGAATCAGCTTTGTTAGAGTAATTTTATTGTCTGTTGTATAATATATTGGCAATATAATATAATGGACAATGGTCCATGTGAAACGGTCCTAAGGTTATGTTGAGATATTTTATAATCGGCAATTAACGTGAATCATTGACATATATTCAATACGAATATGCATTAAGATACGATAAGATTAATGCATCTCGAATTAGAAAAACAATATTTGGCTAAGATACGTTTAATTAAAACATTTAGTACAAAGCAAAAGCACATATTATTATTATTGCCATGTTGATTTATACAAAACAAACACAAAACATGACATTACACTATGCGTTAATATATTATTATTACAAGATATTAACACATTATGTTATAATTTATATTTAGGTAATATTATAATTTATAATTTATGAGTATGTAATTAGACTATTGATTTAAATGCTCTTAAAACAAGAAAAAAAAGGCTTAAAAATACGATTTAATGCACTTAACAGAATATTTTTATAATGCTCTAAAAAATATGTTTAAAATTATTTTTAACACTGAACAAGGTTTTTTGTAACTATATAAATATTTATTCTTATATATAATTTGTATCATATATTTTATCATCTTCTTGATTTATTAGACTGACCTAACCTAACTTTGAAACATTTAATTTATAATTTATTTTCCAAAATACTTTATTTTATTCACTATTCATAACATCATAATTTAACTTTTGTTTTTAGAATTAGAAATATTACAGTTCACGATGATAAACTAAAAGTTTCATAATACTATTCGATGGATGATAATCAATAATCTATCTAATCAGATTATCGAGATGCAACTATAGTATAATACAGAAAAACCCTGATGCTATTCGTAATTCACATATCAAAATTTTTATTTGTGGAATACAATTTGTATGCAGTTAATAGTATTAAAAATAAATCTTGTATTGTAAAAATATAAAGTGCTGTGTATAATAATTAGCATTAGTAATTTGCTTCGCCATAAATGGATAATTAAACAGGTACCTAGTAAACTATTGACTATGGGCTATACCAGGGGTCGGCAACCTGTGGCTCGCGAGCCACATGTGGCTCTTTCGGTCTAAAGTTGCGGCTCTCCAGCTACATACAGAAAAATTAATTTTATGTTCAAAAAACAAT